>JBCAUA010474564.1:18124-32707 GCA_038406235.1 Peronia verruculata | reverse complement strand
TCTTGAATTGTTTTATTAGTTACCGGTCTGACAGTTATATTGTATTTTTATAAAATGATGATGATGATGATAATGATATTCAAGATAACTAAGTAGAATGATGTTTATTTTGTTAATGGACATGACTTATAATGCTGAAAATTAATTTGTTTTATAGAAATAAATCCAGACCTATTGACTGCGATTCTTTTTTTTTTTTTTTTCTTTCTTTCTTGTTATTCATGAAAACAAAACAAAACAAACAAAAATCTTACATTTTCTTAAAGTTTGGCGACTGATTTTTTTTTTTTCTGCATCTTTATCGCATTGATAAAAAAAAAGATTATCTGTTGTTTCTTCACATTTAAAGTATTGACTTAAGAGCCGCTTGATGGCCTCTTTCAAGATGTTCAAGATATTGCTGTAGAGATGCTCGTTAGTAGAGTCTAATCTGCTCACATTTTTTAAAACAAACAAATTAATTATGCTCTGTATACTTTCTCTCTATCACTCTAACTCGTCCACACTATGCCCACAAATTTTCATACAATCCTGTGCAAAAGGACACATTCTGGATCTTTGAATGAATCCCTTGGAATCTCGTCGCTGGCTCACCTCACTGCTTAACCTTCCCTAACCATTAAGCAGCTCTGTCGTTGGGAGAACTCTGTTTGTTGCTGTGTTTGGCTATACAACTCCAAGGGGAGAGGGAAGGGGTCCTTCCTTATCAAGAGCATTTTACTTTAATGATGTTAAGGAAACAGGATAAGGGGGCCGGAGAGGAGGGGGGGGAGGGTATGTATGGGAGATAGTAATTCATGAACAGGAGAGGTTAGGCAGAGGAAGAAACTGTCACTAAGGCCATAGTTTACTGATAACAGAGAATGGCTGGTCAGTGGTCATTAACACTGTGATGACCACAGCCTTGAGGTCAGTACTTCGATCTGGGGATCACAAATGAACGTTATTCTAGGGCCAGTTTCCCCTTATGTCTCTCAAGTAATTGAACAGTGTTCTTATTTCAGTGTGGATCAGTTTTCTTGCGGGGTGTAATTCTTAGTTATTGGTCTTATCTGCTATATGTCTGGCTATTGGTAAACCGAGAGTTGTTAATCTTACACATGCTGATGATCCCCCCGCCCCTAACATTTCTAACACCTTACGGAAGGGAAACTGCAGAGACAGGACTAAAACCGGCTAATGAGCGCATTGCTAACTGTGGATCCCCGTGGAGAAAGAGGATCTCTTAAAGATTCGATGGGATCGTATATTATACCTTCATTGAGGGAGAACAATTTGAGGGGGGGGGGGGGGGGAGAGCATTAAATGCATTTTTCGAATGATTTATAAAACCCAGGTACCACATGCTTGGAATCGCTTCATTACTAAATATACAATCCTGTTGCTACATTCTTGGCATAGCCCTTAACTGATTCTTTTGAATTGTCTAGATACCCTATTCTTTGAGTCACCCAGATCCTTGCTTTATTTTTTGAAGTCTACAAATATAATACACTTTAAAAAAATAATCCAGGTGCTCTTTTCTTTGATTTGCCAAAATACTTCATTCTTTGGGAAGTATCAAGATGAGTCTGGCTTTGGAAAGTCTTGGGTCTACATCAAGACGCCTAGGTCTATATTCTTTGAACACTCCTAAGTAGAATTTACATTCTTTGAACAGTGAGGCGCTGCATTCTTTGAACACCCTTAGGTAAAAGTTACATTCTTTGAATATCTCACACTCGTTAGGATCTTTGTAAAATACTGGTATTATAATGCATTCTTTGAGAGGTTCACAGCTACATATATAGTCTTTTTTTTTTTTTTATAAAGTCTGAAATAGAGCATGGTCCGGATGCGGAAGGCTGGAGAGAAATGTTATATTTGTCTTTTTAATGTGTAGTTTTGAAATACTCCCATAGTTTTATTGAGGTCAACTATTTTCTTCCCTTCAATAAATCAACAATAACGAAAACTAAATCAGAATAACCAATCAAATGAAATCGGAAGTAGGTCAAATAAATCGATTAATCGACTAACTAATTGATTAACGGATTGATCTGATCGATTTATTAATTAAATGTGTCATTTTGTTGTGTTCTCTACGGGATACTGAAATAAAAAGTGTAATTAGGTCAGCGTGGGTCATCAGCATCATTTCGGTCCCTAAGACATATTTTTTTTTTCTTTTGCTTGTTTGTTTGTTTGCTTTGCTTTGGTCCCGTTAGGGACTTTTTTACTTTCTATTTATTCAAAACATACACACCAGCGCAATGTACATATACAGGCCCTATGTGACTATGGGTCTAATTATAATAATTTTCTCTATTCGGGAGTTTGCATAACATAGTTTATATTGTTATTTACTTTTAACCTCCCCTCCCCCCCCCCTTTTTTTTAACTTCTTTCCTGAGAAGCAAAACAAAATAAAACAAAACAAACGCACGAACACATTAACTGGCTCAAAGACTGTCCATCAAACAACCAGACATTTTCAATGTGATTTTATTTATTCCCATATTATTGTCTGTTTGTTTGTTTTCTTCCTCCATATATTACGAGTTTTGATTACAGTTTTTAATTGCTCATTATATTTTCTATATGAAAGGAGTAAGAAATACAACGAATTGCCACCAACGGCAACAATAACAATAAGTAAATAGATAAAATAAATATATATATAAATACACACAAATTTACATATTATTTACACATACATTAAATATACATAACTATATATGAATTTACATACATTTGGTACATAAATAAATAAACTAATTAATTGAATTCACTTTTTAGGGGGGTAAAAAAATGGACATATTGGTCAGAATGTGTTACCATCATCATGTTCAGTCGCCATATAGATCTAGCCAGTCTTTTTCTTTGTTATCCTTTCTCATCGTCTTGTTCTTTCATTCTTTAATAAGTCGGAAAGATGCGTTTGGCAAATGTACAAAATTGTCATTCCATAGGGAAATAGTGTAATGTAATAAAACAAGTGGAGAAAGTGAGAGGGGAATGGGGCGTGGAAGCGTGTGTGTGTGTGTGTGTGTGTGTGTGTGTGTGCGTGTATATGTGTGTGTGTGTCTATGTGTATGTGTGTCTGTGTGTCTGTGTGTGTGTGTGTGTGTGTGTGTGTGTGTGTGTGTGTTGTGCAGGGGGGGAGGGAGTAAATGGGATTCTAGAATTTTCATATCTGCTCCATCGGTAGTTGAAGAAAGGTGGATGAAGAAACTCTTAATTAACTTTTTACCGCCTGGATCTTTGGATATTTCAAAGGAAAATGATAGTATTACTTGAGAGTTGTGTGAATTATTTCAGCCACCCCGCAATAAGACTATTTTATATCTACTGAATGCCAGTAAAAGTCTGTGCTGAAAGGCAATCATCTGTTTTCATAGACTACTCATAATTCCATTTATGTTGAGTGTTATTGAGCTTATCTCCGTCTTGTATCGTACACGTAGAGCGTTCAATCTCTGTAGAACTGCTTAGCGCTGTGTGTGACGTTTTCCCGACAGCTTTGCCTTGAAGTTGCCCGGTGCAGTGTCAAGTGTTGGTGCGAGTTTTATTTCTTCAAAGTGAGCAATTTGCCAAGCTGTCTAGACATTATCTATCAAGAAAGGCAACTGTTTGTGATCTTTTTAGTAGGAATGTGTATGTGTTTGAGGGCGGAGGAGGGGGGCTGGAGATGAGGGATTCTTATTAGCAGCAAGAACAAAGAAAAAATGCTGTAATTTTCATTATTTGTTTATTTATTTGTATCTTTTATTTATTTATTTTTTTTTATTCATTCGTTCATGTTTTATTTAATTTATAGAGTAGGTTTGTTGTTCTTGGTAAGTACCAGTTAAGTGAGAAAGATGCTTATAAAATAACATATAGGGACTAAAAAAAATAAAGGTGATGAAATACACCGGAGCCATACCAAATTTATGACCTTTGCAGATAATCAATTTTCCCTTCTGCTTTTTTTTTTTTTTGATAATATGTCTACATGCTGTGTGAGTTTCAATTTATGTATCTCATTCTTGTTTCTCAACATTTGTCTTAGTTTTTGTTGTTGTAGTTTTGTTTTGTTGTTGTTTTATTCGTTTGCTTTTCTTTTGCTTTTAGTTTGTTGTCGTTGTTATTTGTTTGCTGTTTTTGTTTGTTTGTTTGTTTGTTTGTCCTTCCTCCATTTAGAGCTAGCAGCAAATAAAGCAAAACTGGCCTTTGAATTTCCTCATGATCATAGATTCTCTGTTAAAATGTAATCCTGTCTACCTCATTCTCGACAGATGAACAAAGCTAGAACCGAGGAACGAAGGGCGTGAGTCATGTTCCTTGTTTGCTTTTGTTCTTTTCAAAGAGAAATTTGACATTGAACAAGGTTTACTTGGTTTTTGTCCAATATTCACCAGCAACTGACATGGCTACCAAAAAAAAAAAAAAAAACCTTCTTCACTTTGTTATATATTATCCTCTTTCATTCCACTTTTGTATATTCTTCCATACATTACTATTTTGTCTAGCCATTAAAAACAAAATCTTACAGGTACATTACCATGCTTTAAAAAGCCCAAGAGAGTTCGTGTTAAGAACAAGAACGATTTTTTGCTAAACCACATGTGTAAAAAATGTACGGGTTGTTAAACATGCGTACCTCGATGTGTATTTTTCAATGGGTCTGTGCATTCTGGGATTTAACGGCGCAAAAGCATGATTACAGTTACATTAGCGCCTGAATGGATGCATCATATTACTGAAAGTAATTTTCAAACTATACCCTCAGGTATTTTTTTGTTCGCGATCTATGGTACTTTGAGTACAATGCTCGAAACGAGTACGTGTTCGAATATTTATGTATCAAACATCAAAAACTTGTTCCTAAACTCTTTATGCCAGATTTCCAGACGCTGTCTTCATTTCTCGAGTCTGCTGAGTACTCCCTGTTTTTTCACACTTTCGTTTTTCCTGTGCATGCTCCCTCTTCTCCCTCCCTCTTCATCCTGGACAACTTCTATTTTCTCCTCTGATATTTTAGCACAGAAATTATCACACTAATTTCATAAACATGTTCCTGGGCTCACACAGCCTCGTCCTTCATTACAGAGCGACTAGTTGAAAAGACGACGAGCATTGAATTACCGCTAATGACGGGCTTTTAATTTGCCTGCACACCTTTTTATCGTTCTTTCTCACGAATGTGTGCTCTTCCTTTCCTTATTGACGAACAAGTCCTGCGTTGTTCATAAACGTTGAAATATGTACTGATGCATAATATTATCCTCGACTTTGTCGCGGACTTCAGTGTAAGGAACTACATTAAGGCATCCTGTATGTTCCGTCTTGCAAAATAGGGAGGAGGAGGAAAGGGAAGAGAGAGAAGGGTGCAGAGAAGGGTGAATGTGAAAAAGAGAGGGGGGGGGGGAGCGGGCTAAAATTAGTATTCATGGCTCTAGAGAGATGATATTTGTCATGTGACATCATGGTTTGATGGGCATTGCATAACAAACACTTTTGTTTTGTTTTGTTTGTAGTTAGCATTGGTTGCTGTGGCATAGACGGGGTAACTTGGGATTTACATCAAATTTTGACATAGCTAATTTTAGTTAAGAATTCTTCCTTCTCTTTCTCTCTCTCCTCCTCAGTCTCATTTCTCTGCATTGCTCTTTAAATCATGCTTTAAATCTCCTCTATGCTTGCTCTACATCCCTCTCATTCTCATTCATCTCTTTTCAACCCCTTCTCTCTCGTCTCTCTCCGTCTGTCAGTCTGTCTGTCTGTCTCTCTGTCTTTCTTCCTTCGTTCCGCCTGTTCCGATTTCCATCTGCTTTCTTTGTCCCGCCATTTCCACAGTTCCCATTCTAACACCTTCTGTGCTTACCTGGCGGGGTTGCCATATCACCATAAACCTATCCTATGTCTGCAAGATTCATCAACCAACAGCAGAGACAGGACGCCCAATAAAATTCTCTCGACAGCAATCTCGTGAAACATCAGGATTTTTACCGTTGCATTCTTTTCTTTGGCTTTCTTCCTTTTCGTCATCCCGGACTGTAGCACTACTCACCTCTTTCCATATCTTCTGAATATCCTCTGTCAACTCACTCCCAAAAGCCTAATAGCGGCACACTCTCAGCCTTATCTTTCTCTTCTTTTGTGTGGCATCTGTCTTTCCCGGTCTCTCCCTTTCTCAGTCAGTCAGTTAGTCAATCAGTCAGTCAGTCAGTTTGTCAGTCAGTCAGTTAGTCAGCCAGTCAGTCAGTCAGTCAATCATGAGTTATGCACTCATTCATTCACTCACTCACTCACTCACTCACTCACTCACTCACTCACTCACTTATTCACTCACTCACTCACTCACTCACTCACACACTCATTCATTCACTCACTCACTCACTCACTCACTCACTCACTCACTCACTCACTTACTCACACACAAACACACACACACACACATACAGAGCGACAGAGAGAGAGAGAGAAAGAACAACTCAAAAGCAGAGACGCCAAGAATGTCAGTGGCAGCAGGAGCGAATGGATGCTCGGTTCTTAACAACTTATTATGGTCACTGATGTTTCACAACAGGGGAGACAACTGAGCAAAGAGCGATTTTCGCTTAACCGTGTTAACTAGGCACCCACCCTAAGGATTTGTCCGGGATCTGCCCATGTATCATCGGCTTCACACTGGGTTGAGAGTGATAATCAAAAAGAAAACAGTAAAAGAAAAGTCATCAGAAAGAGAGAGAGAGAGAGAGAATAAGAGACAGAAAGAGAGAGAAAGGTGAGTGGGGGACTGAGAGAGAAAGAACGCACAAGACATCATCACCTTGCCATAGGAGTGGAACGCTTCGATTCAACTGCCTTGGGAATCGCCTGCAAAGCAGATGGTGCGAGAAAAGAACGCAAAGGAAGGGAAATCCTAGGTGCTTGAATCTTCTAAGTGTGAATTTTCCTCTTTTTTGTTTGTATGTGTGTATAAATTTCATAGATATATTTCCATTCAACAACATATCGTGGTGCGCTGCCAAAAATGATACTTGGAAAATTTCTGCTGGAAACGACGGCAATATTATATATCTTAGAGATAATGAAAGTGCAAAGGAAGGATGGAAACAAAAAAAAAAAAAAAAAATCTTAAGTCCTCCAGTCCTACAGAACTATTTTTATCCCACAATGTCATAAAACACTGCCATCAAAATTTGTAAGAATTTGTTTTGAAAAGATATTTATAGTATTATGACAATTTCCTTAACTAAGATAGTTACCATAGAAATGTACAGGGGAATGAGATGATTATTTACGACTGTAGCTTTTTTTTTTTGGTTGTTGTTGGGGGGGGGGGGGAGATAGCGGAGAGATGTTTTTTTCTTTAATCGCTTGGATTTATTGTTCATATTTACATTAAAAAATGTCGTATTACATCATTCCTAATTTTTTTTTTACTTTAAACGAAATCAGATTGTTTCTTCAACACAGAGGTCATATAAATTACAAAGAAATGGGAGAGGGGTGGGATATGGGGGGGGGGGGGGGAATTGTAGGAGTTTCAGTCTTATAGATCTATAACTTTTTTTTTTTCATGTTATTTTCTAGTGGGATAGACAACCTTACAGCCAGCAATGTTGTGGAGCACTGTGAAATTTAAGACTTGAAAAATTCTGCAATGGAATGATAGTAATGCGACAGTATCTTTAACCGATATATAGATCTATCACAGAGTAGAAAAGAGGGAAGAGGGTATTCTTAGAATTTGCTTAAAAGATTATTATTATTATTATTATTATTATTATCATTATCGTTATTATTATTATTATTATTATTATTTATTTATTATTATTATTATTATTATTTTGTCATATCTTTTACTGTAATTTTTGTATTTCTGGCAATTTTTCTTTGAAATTTGATTTGCTTTTTGGCTGAAGAGAAGTGTTTCCAACCAACACTATCGTGGTATGTGCTTAAGAATAAGACCTGCGAGGTTCTGCAAAAAGGCTATAATGGAAAGAGAAAGATTTCTCTCATCACGAGTCCTTGCAGTTGAAAAAAATTGAAAAAAAAAAAGGAAGAAGAAATGGCATGGATGTTTAATTTTTAGTTATTATTTATTTATTATTATTTTTTATATATAAATCTGAAGTAGAGTCTATAAAGAGAGAAAGAGAAAGATTCTATTCAGCAATGCCATTTAGGGCTGCTAAGAATAAGATTTGGTAAGCTTGTAAACTCCTGCTTAAAAATGATAATCCGTAGTCGCCCGAAAATTCCAGACGGAGTTGCTAAGGGTTAAGAAGAAGGCACTACTTTAGATAAGACCTGCAAGTTTGGCAAAATGTGGGAATGGAATGAACGTGATACAGTGACTGTCGTACCAACCTAATCTTCATAATGACGATGGCACTATGTTTTGGTGCCACGGAGATTCAAAGTGCTGGACTCCATATTGACATGGTTCCAAGTACAGCCTATCGGAACTCCATGACAGGTGTTATACTACAGCTTTTCGATGCACCTTATTGGCGGCTTTTCGGGCAGAGTGGTCGTTAAAGAAAACGCGCAAAAACTGCTTAAAATGTCTCAATTCATAAAATAACCTCACAAATGTATTTCTCCTGTCAGGGATGGGAAATAAAAGATGGACCATATTGGGAGAGAGAGAGAGAATTAAAGATAGACCCAAGAGAAAAAAAAACAGACAGACAGACAGACAGACAAATGGATAGATCGGCAGACAAACAGACAGACAGACACACAAAAAAGTAGGAAACATATATTGAATAATGTAAATCTGTTTCCAGAATAAGCAGGAAGGAAAGTGAGAGTGTGTATGAGAGAGAGAGAGAGAGAGAGAGAGGGGGGGGGATAGAGAGAGAAGAGTTTTTTTTTTTTTAAGTGATGAATACTGCCAGAAGAAGTTCATTTTGTTTAAAGGATGTAAAATATAATTTATAAATAATCATGAATACTTCACATAAACATGCACATAATGTTTATGTATATGTATATTCATATAATTTTGGTTAGGTTAATGCGAGCACAGAAGAGGAGGTTCTCCCTCACACAAGTTTAATAAGATTATAATCATAATTATCATTCACGTCGCTGTCACCCATCCCCTCCCCTCCCCCTCAACCACCACCACTACCACCAAACCTTATACCCATACCCCCCCCCCCTCCTTTCCCCCTTTCTAAGTCCCGTTCCTGACTGATTTCCTGATTTCTTGGCGTGCACCTCCTGATGACGCGAGCCAGTACAAGGAAGATCACAAGTGGTGAGAAAGATTTCTGCGTCAAGGAAGGAAACAGTTCGTAGTCGATAGCCTCTCGCAGTCAAACCCTGTCTGTCTGTCACGTCAAAGGGGTTGGTTGAAAGACGCGAGGGTTGAGGAGCACCGTGTGCCTTTTGCAAGTCGCACCTTCCTTTCTAACTTCGTTCCTTTCCTTCCCCGTGCCCCCTTTCTCAGCCCCCGAGATCATTCAATGGCGCTAGTTTGGACCGCCGGCAGAGGGGGAGAGGGGAGCTAACCAAAACCACTAGACGGAGTTTAAAAAAGGGCGAACGAACGAGAGTTAGCGGTCTTCTGCTGCGTCGTCAGGAGTTTCGCTTCGCACTGAGATATAGCTCGGAGCGGTTTGGCAGACGACAAAAATTCGCCGACCGAACTGGTTTCGATTATGGTCTGGAGTAGTGATTGTGACGTAGATCTGTTTGTTGCTAGTTGAGAGTGTCTTTTTTTTTTTAAGCCGAGAAGTCGCATAGTTTCTAAAATTTTGGATAGCCATACACCCAAGAAAAAGACGACGAGACGCAGTTCTCTAATCTAAAATGTAAATCTCAGTTTATTCAGCATCAAAATGAATTTTTAAAATGAATGAATGAATGGATGAATAAATTAATATAATAATAATAATATTAAAGTAACGGAGTTAGAACATTTTATGTTTTTGCTATTTCGTAAAAATGTGTGTTGAAATAATTTTCTGCTACTAAATCTAGTGTTAGGTAGTCCGGATGTGTCTTTTATGTGAAAACGAAACGCCACAGTGGAATTGAATGTAGTGAACGATTTCCACCTATTCATTTTCTGCTGCTTTATAAATTTTGTGTGTGTCAAAACTTCAGTATTCTCGTGTGTTCCACTTGGTTACTGTGCGACCATGAGGAAAAATGGCACATAGGAAAGCGAAAGTGACTGAAGGAAGTTGGATAATTGTCTCTTTGGGAGTATATTGGATTCTTTTACTCAGATGTTGTTGCTCCGCCTCATGGATGTGAGTATTGCATATATATCTATTAGACTTATTGTTGCAATATTATTACTTTAGAAGCGCTCAGAACTAAAATTACCCAGATGAGCTCACAATTCACACATTTTGAGCCGAGAAAATCCAAATGGAGAGGAAAATAAATTTGAACAAAAGTAATAACAGCAGGCAAAGTTAAAGGCTGAAACTGCTTGATCTAACCATTTAAATAGTAAAATGTAAAATTGGAGTAAGTGAAGTAAATGAAATAGCATCCGACCTCAGGGAAAAAAAAAAAAGTTTGTTTTTTTTTTTTTCTTTCGTTTTCTTTGGGAAAGGGGGGGGGGGGATAAATCTCTCCATGGATTAGAATACTTTTCATTATTAGGCTCCGATTTTTGTTCTGGTAACGAATATGGTATAGCTTATAATCTAACGCTCTGAGTTTAACAAATGAACATTGCCCTTAGCGTAGCTGTTCTTGTACCTCCAATAATGTATCAAGAATACTTTTTTTTTTTTCACTTCCAACAGTAAATAACAGCTCTAAAGTTCACCTTTTCATTGTTTCTTCTTGCAATAGAACACATGGAAAAAATCCTTCATTTGATGATTTTTTTTTTTTTTAAATTATTATGAATATTTATTAAAAGCGAAGAATTTTTGTTCTTTCTTTCTTTCTTTCTTTCTTTCTTTCTTTTTTCTTTCTTTCTTTCTTTCTTTCTTTCTATCTTTCTTTCTTCCTTCCTTTCATTCCTCCTTTATTTTATTTCTGTCATTTTTTAAAATTATTTATTTGGAAATTCCATCTCTTGAGTTCTTACTCGATCAAATGGATCCATAAAATTGTTGAAACTCTTGTAAATGAAAGAAAATACCAAGGAACTGCAGTCGCAGTTGATATTTTTGCTTTTCAAATATTTCTGTCTTACTAATCTTTTAAACATCAGAGGCTTGCTTTAGAAGGTTTTGTACACATTAATGGATTGAAAAAACAAATATATAAAGAATAAATTGGTCAATATCTTTCATTCCATAAGAAAGAAAGAGAGAGAGAGAGAAAGAGAGAGAGAGAGAGAGAAAGCAGGAGGGTGAAAGAGAGAAAGAGAAAAGAGAAAGGGAGGAAATATGAATAATAACCACAAAGAAGCATAAGCAGTCACATTGACATGTACTGTCACAACAAGAAACATAAAGACAGACAGTTTTTTTTTTTTTTTGTTTTGTTTTGTTTTTATTTTCACCTGGTTCAAGCTTATATTCCTTCTCCGTTGAATCTGAGTAGAAACTCACGTGTGAGGTTGCATAACTTAAGGCATGGAGCAGCTCTTGAAGTAAAATGAAAGCCTTGTGGTAAGACACAGTTCAATTCCATAGCCTTGCAATTGCATTTGTAAAATAATGGTCTGCTTTAACAAGTCCGTGTTCAGAAAATACTTTCCCACATTAACACATTCTATACACCCTTAACGTTCAGTTTTCTGCAGCCATTCAAAACGGTGTTTCAAATATGCCACCCTGAACTGTTGAGGGTTAATTCAATTACTATTATAAAAAGATGAATTGGTTCACGCACTCCGGAAAGAACACTGGGTCTGTCCCTAATTCTCCTTAAATTATTATTATGTAAATGCTAATGCTCTATCAGTTGCTCTCCTTCCCCCCCCCCCCCCTCCCTACACACACATACCTTTTACTTATTCTTCGACGTTTATTTTGTTTTTGGCGTCTTTAACAAAAGCAATGACACCTTGCAGGTAAATATAGGTCTGGTCTGTCATCGGCCTGTCGGTCTATCCTGGCGGGCAAGACACGCCTGCTATTTTCACAGTTTTGGGCCAGCACCTGAAAATATGACAAATTGATGTCTGTGTGGTTTCAGTGTGTGAGCAGGCAAACATAATAAATGTGTGCGAGTAGGCTAGTGCGTATGCGTGTGACTGTGTAAAACAATGAGATTTTCTTTGTTTGATATTTCAACTTGATCAATGGAGGCATTTAAACCCCAACTCACATCTTGTATTGTTTCATCTAGTTTATCCCACAGTATCTTTACCTAAGTTAAAACTCTTTTTTAATCGGTGTTGAAACTTAGAAACAAACAGGAACAATAACAAAAGCAAGTTAAAACAACTGTGTGCCGTTAAGTTTTAAAAGCGTCTGTGCAAACACAATTGTTCAGAGTTTCTTGAAGTTAGCCACGTATTAGATGCAACAGAGCCTAGAATTCAAAGAAAACGAATGTATTATATATTATTTACAAATGTATCAACGTCAATAGTAAAATTGCCAAACATTTGTACAGAAAATTTTAAATGAGGATAAATAAATAAAGATGAAATAAAGAATAAATAAATGTATAAGTAAGTTTTTTAAAAAAGCAATCAGTTAAAAAAAAAAAGAATAAATAACAAACATGTACCAGTAATGAATACACGAATAAGTAATAAATAAATAAATAAATAATAAATAAATATATAGATAAATAAATAACATTAAATAAATGGATGTTACTTGTAAATTCAACAAATAAATATATAATGAACATATCAATAAACCAAAAAGACACGTAGATATACAAATGGTAAATAAATAGACAACCAAATAAATAAAATAAATTGAATAAATTAATAAATGATAAATAAATAATAAATAAATAAATAAATAAATAAATAAAACAAAATAACCCGGTGAAGTTGATAAAATACTGAAAGATTGACTTATACATTTGTTAGCACGTCAGCTTTCTTTCCTGTTTTGTCTTTGTTTGTTATTTTTGTTGTAGTATTATTTAGAATGTTAAATGATGTTTTTGTTCTGTTCTATCCGCCATATCACTGGTACAAGACCTGATTTGTTACACAAAAAAAACTAGATCTGACCTGACAATGTATGGGCTGTACCGCAGTTAAGTCACTGCATGATCTATCAGGAATTACAAAATTATTGGTTCGAATGCATCAAGTATCATAACAGTGAGCTATTTTGTAAACTAGTAAAATGAAAATATCAATAAATAATTAATAAAATAAAATAAAAAACAAGTTATCTAACTTAAATAAGAGAAAAACGAAGAAATAGTGAATAAAGAAACAAATAATATGTTAATAAACATAAAATCAACAAATGATAAATAGCAAACTAAATGAATAGAATGATAAATAAATAAATAAATAAATAAATAAATAAATAAATAAATAAATACTTGAGAATAGCAAGACAAGTTAAGATCGCAGACATAATATATTGTTAACAAATCTTTTTATGACTGAAATGAAACTGGTAGGTGACTGTGTAGTCGAACAGCTAATCCCAAGCAGTCTACAAGTAAGGATATAAACTGCTGGTTTCTAAATAATATTTCTTGGATGTTCGGCTCCCTCTCATGACAGATACTTTTCTAAAACAATGCTAAGTAAGTTATTCCTCTCTTCTATAATCTAGAAATGACTGTTATTGTGACAATTTAAATTCATACATATACGAATGTTAACTTTCTGGTTAAAACTGTAAGAGCCAAACAACAAATTAACAATCAAACAAAGAAACAAAATACAAACCAGCAACAGAAATCAAATCAGCCTCTAGACCTATGTTTTTTTGTTTATTCTTTATTTATTTATTTAGACTTAAATTGTTAATTAATTATACTTATAATTTTATTTCCCACTTACAGGATTTTCTATTTTCTAGTTTATTTAATCATTTATCTATTAGATAATTATTTAATTATATAATTCCTCCTCTAATTTTTTTTCTTACCCCTCTCCCTCATCAGATCGACAGATATATTCTTTGCCATACGAAGCTAAGAAATTTAATTTGTTTTGCTGTACCTTCTCGCTGACAAAAGGATGGTTTTTTTTTTATTATTATTATTTATTATTATTATTATTATTTTTGTTAATATTGTTTTGTAGAAACATTTCCCTAAAATGTGGAGAACTGCTCATAAGAGCTGCAGATTAAAGCTATATTTCAAGAAATTTGAATAATTTCCAAGGTCGATTTTTTTCGATGAGCGACAGCAAGGCATGCTCGCTCAAGGAGTGAATGAAGAGACTCACGTCGATCGTTGCCTCACTGATGCAAAGTTAACTCTCAGAATGATCATGAAAACTCTCCAATTGCAAGGCATTCTCGAAAAGTCTTTGGTTTTCACAAATGTAATTTATGTATTGCATATGTTATTGATCCAGGCATTACAGTATTGCTTTAAATTTTGATATAGGTTTTATCTAAAGGTGCTGAAACTTTTATATCATTCTGAGCCAAATGATCGTGAAGTTAAAAAAAAAAAATGTAATGAAATATTAACGATAAATATACGGGGGGGGGGGGGGGGCACCTCTTTCTCTTTGGGGGA
>JBCAUA010474564.1:0-18114 GCA_038406235.1 Peronia verruculata | reverse complement strand
CCCCCCCCCCCCCCCCCCCCCCCCCCCCCCCCCCCCCCCCCCCCCCCCCCCCCCCCAATTCTGTCTCTTGTGGGGACAGCTGAATATATGAAGAAATTTTAAAATCTCGTATGAATCGGAAAACACATGCCAGTATTTTCATTCTTATATATGGTGAATTTTATCCACACCATTGTAAATCAAAACTGTTCTAAAGTAGAAAGTTTTAATGAAATAATAAACATGAATTAAATATAATCTGGACAATTTTATTCTTTCTCTTGCTGAATCTGGCTGAACATAATATGGAGAGTTTTTTTTTTTTTCACTTATGAATCATAAACCTATGCCAGTGTTTTTCATCCCTATATCTCAGGATGTTATGGTGCTGAAAACTTTCCCATCATTGTAAGTAAAATTTATTGTAAAGTAGAAAGTTTTAACGAAATACTTACCATGAATTGCATGTAATGGGGATAGTTCTATTTCTTTTTGGGATAGCTGAATACATGACGAAACCTTTGCATCACGTGTGAATCGGAAACATATGCCAGTGTTATTCATCCTTAAAATCTCCATGTTTACTCTTTATGTTGTCAAAGCAGCTCTTATAAAAGGCGTTGTTTTATTTCCCCCTTTACTTTATGTTTATCAAGAGAAGACAGACATAATGGTGATGACTTGAAATACAGCCAAATGGGTTTGAAAATTTATGTCTCCGTAGATTTTGTCATATTGGAATCAGCTATATTTTAAAAATTTATTTATATCATAATATAGGCCTTGGGTTATGACTGACAATCTCTTTCTTGATTTTCAAAATATTTGGATAAAACAATAATGATGAGGTTGATAACGACTAGGAGCGGGGCTGAAAGACACAGTCGGTTTGTTTGTTTATTTGTTTGAGTTGTTTCTGAGAATTGCTTTTTGGAAGTGTGGTTTCTACCTATTGTCCAACACTTTTTTTTTTACCTTTATTTGTGGATATTTTGTCCACATTTGTATTAAAGAATCGGTACCCCGTTGACAGACTTACTTTATATTCAATAAAGAAATGATGATGGTAGAGACGATGATGAGGAAGAAATCTCAAAGGGGTTCGTTGTAATAAACATAATTTTATAAAAATATAATGAATAGCAATTAAATTATTTAATGTCTGTAACATTGTGATCACAAAGATTATGCAACCAACGGCAAAACAATCTTCACGAGATCTTTCAGCTGTTGTGGAAAACCAGGAGATTCTTCTTCCACACTCGTAACAGAGCCTAAAAATTATACCTTATTTTGTGTCTTTGATTATTTATTTGTTTGTTTGCTTCCGTGCCTGTTTTCGATATCTCAGTCTCATGTATGCCTGCCTGTCTGTGTACAAAATGAAAACGCAGGCGCTCACACATTAAATTAAGCTTAAAGATCTAAGCTGAGCACGTTGGCAAAGCAAGAAGTGTTGTCGAACGTAAGAGCACAAGGAGGGGACATAGATTGCAAGTGAACAAATGAAAAAGTGATTAGTACTTGGCGTAGGAACAAATGACCTAGAATCAACTGCTCTCTAGAAACAAGAGAAAATGGAGAAGAGATGGGGATGAAGCGATGAAAGATGAGAAAAGAATGAGAGACGGGGAGGAATGGGAGGGGGGGGGGGTAGCGTGAGGTGGGGAGGAAACGGGTTTCCAGGTTGATAAAAAACCTTACCATAAAATTTTCGGATGTAGAAAGTCCAGTCCGAAGGTCCAGAAACAGGCAATGACATAGAAAGAATAGCTTTCCTTAGCACACGGTGTTATATGTAATAGACTGTTAGGTTAGGAACTGTTTTAACCCTTTTCATACGGAGAATAAACAAACACTGCTGGACGATCCAATTGTGAGTTCCTTTGAGTGGAGAGAGAAATGATAATCTACTGATGTAGAAACTTTCAGGAAACCCGGGGACATTTCAGACACAATATGAAGACTATAACGTCTGATACACTCTGTTTGGTAAAGACATTCCTACGGACTGACACCAAAAAGGCGTTGGTTGTACTACATGATTTAGTCAATACAATTTAATGATCTTTGGTGAGGTTATGGAATTTCAATTATGACTTCGGACAATATTATCATTATATTTTAAAGGCTGTCCCAAGTCTTGAAGTTTTAAGATTGTAACAGAAATTTGAAGCCCAATCACACACACACACACACACAAAAAGCACATCAGATGAAAATACCTGTGCTCAGGAAGGATAGTAATCAATGCCGGTATAAAACTTTGCACAGCTCATGGTTTCATTTTTTAAGGGCACAATTTTTCTCACTAATTTACTGATTTACTGCCATAGTTTTCAAGTGTCCTTTATGAAATGCCAGTCATATACGAACTAAATCATGAAAGGATAACATTTTGTCTCCGGTCATTTTTATGCCATTACTGCAATGATGATGGAAAACTTTTTTTTTATTATTATTATTATTATTCTTTGTTTGTATGTATTTCTACGAAAAAAAAAACAAATCAAGACTTCTTTACCAGGAGGTTGCCCATTTTCAGATTACCTCTTTCTTTCTTTCTCTCTCTCTCTCTCTCTCTTACTCTCTCTCTCTCTCTCTCTCTCTCTCTCCTTGCTTCTGTCTTGTGTGTCGCTCTTTACTCCCTTCTTCTCTATGCCTGACGTGTAAGCGTATCTTGCCGTGTTTGGCACAGGATAGCCGTGATCGTGCTGATATGCCGTTAAAACGTATACAAACAAATAAACAAACCACATCCAAGCATTTGTTTCCCCATGGACACTTGTCCCCACCTAAGCATTAGTTTTCCTAGGAATAGTTGTCTCTATCCAAGCTTATGGCTTAATTAAGGACAGGAAACAAAATACCAAGGTAATGACAACTGCCCCTAAGGAAAAAAAAAAAATAGCTAGAAGCAACTGATGCTATAGAAACTACATGTTTTGGACTGTCACCAAGAAACAGAATGCTTACTTTTCGACAGCTGTCCCTACCGAAACAAAATTCCTAGGTTGAAGTAACATTCCCTACGGTAGCACTTTCAAAATCTGTTTATTTATTGCTCTCAACAACAACAACAACAACAACAATAACAACAAATGCTGGACTGGCACTATTGTAAAATTATCATGAAATTGTCAAACAATGCGGGAAATCCCAATACCTAAGATCGTTATCTTTATTAACGATGCAAAGCCATTCTTTGGGTTATATGGATGATGAGTCTGACAGCCTGAATATTTTGTGTTTAAGCTTCCTAGCTGGTAAAGCCCACCAAAGAAGTATCTCCTAGCTTGTGAAGTCCACCAAGGCTTCCATAGATCCGGATTCTGATGATCAATATAAACATTGCTCAACACGATTAGTTTGTTGCTGTGACACAGGGGAAATATTGATTGAACGCCAAAAGGCAAGCAATTTTATTTGTTATTTTAATGCCGAGCCGATTGTTATTTGGAGTGGAATTGATTACGTATGGTCAGATCGTTCTCCCAGTACCTCGTGTGGGATTCCTCATAATGGAAACAATTGCTATTTTTACATAATTGTCCAACTATGGGAACCTTTTGGTTATGATTTTCCTAATAGCTGTCTCTTGTGCTATATCAAATTACCTTTTTGTATCTGTTTCGTTAAATTATTGTATGGATGAGAGAGGCTGTGAGTTAACAAGTCTAGATTGAATCTACAAATGAATTTTAGCATGGCAGTTCTCAGTGAACTTCGCTTAAATGGAAAACAGATTTAATATACACATCGCTGATGACTTTGTTACATGATAATGGTCATGAATTTTGTTTACTTTATTTATTTATATATTTTTACCTCTTTTATTTATTTATTTATTTATTTATTTATTTATTTTTGCTTATTTATTTATTTAGGTATACCTAAGTGCTTTGTTGTTATGAAGAGCAAATAAATTTGATTATTACTGTCATTGCCAAGCCATTGCCACTATCACTAACAGCATTGCGTCTCAACCGCATGCTACTTAATGTGGTGGTTTTCACATTATCCTCAAAATGTCGTATTTTTCTTTATATAGTATCTTTCTTCTATCCCGATATGGACAAATAAAACGGATGTGACAAACAAGAGATCTGTTTGAAATACCAGTTAGTAAACTAGCCCTCAATAACACTGTTCGTGGCAACTGCATCAGCAGTTTGCCTTGACAGCATGCAACTAATGCAAAGGACCTCTTGTTTGTGAATTCTTGATATTTCGAAGGTGAAACTGTTACAAGGACCTGTCTGGTCGCTAGCTAGACTTTTTCAGCTGATTATTGATCACAAATGTTACTGAATAGAACAAGTTATCAAACCGTTGAGTCAGCAATAAAAGTAACGCAAGGCGTGAAATATGTCTTTAAAACATTTGTTGTCACTGCAGAATAGCATTTTCTTCTCTTATTGATGTAATAGTTTGCCTTTGAAGCATTAGTCTTCTGCCTCTTTTCTCTCCGTTCGTCTACCCACAAAGCCACCCACACATCCATCCATCCATCCATCCATCAATCCATCCATCCGTCTATCCATCCATTCATCCACCCATCCACCATTCATCCATGCATACATACCTCTATTCATCCATCCATCCATCGGTCCGTCTATCCATCCATAAATACATTCTTCCACCATCCATCCATGCATTCATACCTCTATTCATCCATCTATCCATCCATTCATCCACCCATACCTCCATCCATCCATCCATCCCTCCATCCACCCTCCCATTCATCCATCCATCCATACCACTGTTCATCCATCTATTCATCCATCCATCCACCATTCATTCATACCATACATACATACCTCTATTCTTCCACCTATTCATTGTCCATCTGTCCATCAATCAATCAATCCATCCATCCATCCATCCATCCATTAATCAATCCATCCATCCATCAATCACCCCATCCATCCATCCACCAGAGCGTGTAAATTTGTACCTCCATATTATTAATCCTCTAATGCATACACGTTTCTGCTCTGATCTTTATTCATGTTCTGTTATCTATTTGCAAGTCTGCCTGCCAGTCATCGATTTGTCTGTGGCATGTTGATCTAATCATTTCCATGTCTACATTTGTCCCTTTCCGAATGTCTGTACATGTGTTATCGTATTTCTTTCTTTCGTTTTTGACGTTATATATATTGATTTTTCGACATGATCTATCGATAAGTTCACTTCACTGCTTGCATGCCTATTTGTCTGTCTGCCTGTCTGCTTGTTGTTTTATTAAGTAATTAATGTCAGTTCACCAGTCCATCCCCTTTCTCTTGTGTGTTCTTCAGGTTGTCTGTTTTTTTTTTCGTCATTCATCCAATATATGGACATGATCTGTCCGTCTCTGGGATTGCCGGTCTGTCTGTCTGTCTGTCTGTCTGTGGAATTGTCCGTCTGTCTCTCTATCAGTTTGCCAGCCAGTGGACTGCTGATCTGTATCTGTCTATCTGTTGGCCTATTTGTCCCTTTGCCTGCCTGCATGTCTGTCTCTCTGTCTCTCCATCTACTAGTCTGTCTGTCTGTCTACCGACCTCCCCCCCCCCCCTTTTTTTTCAAGACTTTTAATCCTACGAAAGTATGATTATTTCGGCCTTTAGAAGTTACCTGTTTTTGCGGTGGATTTTTGTGGGTAGAAATTTGCAATTTGAAAATTTTGCCCGGACAGCAGCACGCAGCCTACTCCTTCATCAATTTTGAACTGCCAAGGGTTCTTTGACGTACGTAACGTACACACGGGACCTCTGAAATATATTCACCCTTAATCAAGAAGGCTAGACGTCGGGCTTGCCTACCCAGAAGTAGCCAGGGGACTGTTGAGTCACAGAAAAAAATGCAGGTTTTTGGATCTTCGTGTCCTTCAGTGCCCACAGTGAGGGGACCCGCGAGTCGAGCCTGGCGGCGGCTAGAACTCTCAACCACCGACATGAGTCACTGTTGTTTTCAGACTGAAACAGACGCCACACCACAGATCCACTGCGCCCCTGTCTACCGACCCTTTTATCAATCATCTGTCTATATACATGTTCATCTTTCATCTCCATTCTTTTATTGATTGGGCCAGGCATGTTCACACTCACCTAACTCGATTGAACAGCTCCTTGCCTTGTAGCTAATCGATGGCACTTGAGAATGGAGAGACATAAAGGGGAGGGCGGGTAGGTGGCGAGAGTGCGGAAAAAAGAAGCAGCAGAGGTCGCTAAGCTCAAGATCTGCTTGCAGACAATGGCAAATGTATGGCGCTGATGCAATTTTGCATCCTCAGCACTTTTTTTATTTTATTTTATTTTATTTTAAACAGATAAAATATGAAATTCATTTTCATGAACACTCAAGAAACTACGCATATAATGCCATTGTCGGCGATGAATATCAATCTTGGCAGTCTCTCTGTCTTCCTGTCTTTCTTTCCCTCACTTTTTCTCTCTTCTGGATGTCTGTATTTTTGTCTGACTATCTGTCTGCTAGGTTGTATTTCTATCGGACTCTTTATCTCTGTGAATATCTATCCTTTTCTCTCTCTCTCTTTTTTTTTTTTTTTTTATTTCTCTTTCGTCATCAGATAAAACCATCGTTTTCTACAGTTCGGTTTTCTCCACTGAACAAATCTGATAATTACCAGCTTTCACGCCAATCGATGTGTAAGGC
Source organism: Peronia verruculata (assembly GCA_038406235.1). Classification (NCBI taxonomy): domain Eukaryota; kingdom Metazoa; phylum Mollusca; class Gastropoda; order Systellommatophora; family Onchidiidae; genus Peronia; species Peronia verruculata. The sequence goes on along the minus strand of JBCAUA010474564.1, from coordinate 11,475 downwards.
TCCATGAAAGCCGCACAGCTATCCAGGAAACTCTATCTATTGACTTAACCCATCAAAACATCTATTCAAGTGTGGCTGAGAAAGTTATATAAAAGGTAATTCCCTCTTCAAGGATTTGAGCCATCAGTTTTTCAGTACGACGTAAGACACACAGAATCATTCATCAGTTATCCTATCTGCCTGTCCATTTGATTTAATGATTATAATGCGTTTAGAAATCATTGTTGTGTAAATCTCTGTTGTTGATGATTGACCTGTTTATTGTTACACACGTCGATGCAACATGATCCCCTATGTTTTTTTAAAAAAATTTTATATAAGCTTTTCAACCTCCTATAGTGGTGGTTATCTCAGCTGTCCACACCCTTGGTCAAAAAATAACATAACACGATTGTGTTATGTGATCATGTATGAGACTACAATCACTACACTCATCATGATCCCCTGCGGGGGAGGGGGGGCGGGGTTTATAAGTAAGTTTTTAGCTCCCACCTGCAGGTAGTGTAAGCCCGCCTTCGGTGAGGTGCCTCCGACGGAGTGCCATCCTAGACATTCCAGGGGAGACATCTCTTCTCTCTCCTTGTTCCTGTCTTCTGTGCCTCTTTCTTTCCTCTCTTCTTCTTGACGTATAAACTTATCTTACCGTGTTAGACACAATATAGCCGAAATCGTGCTGATGTGTCGTTAAACCCGAACACAAACAAACAAACGATGCAACATGCAAGTGACGTCTATTCACAATACAGTATGGCATAATATACTTTGTCTTATACTATTTAACTTTTCCCGAAGCATATATCATAATGACATTTTCATTGATTAAAAAATTACTGTCTCTCTCCTATTTTTGCTGTTCTCCCCCCCCCCCCCTTGCCCTTCCACCTCCTCTCCTTTCCCCTCCTTCCTCCTTCGCCCACGCATGCGGTCTTCCCCATGAAAAGATACGTTTATTTCAAAACTATATCCAGCAGCGATGCGTAACTGAATAAACACATTATGCACTTCTCTAGCTCGAAGGTCGTCAGATATGCCAGGTTCGAAAAAAAACTGACTCATTTCTTTGATAAGATTTACATTGCAGGGATCAAAATAGCTCGTGTATTGTGTCTAGAAATGGTTACTTTTTGAACGTCACGTAGTCTTAAGCATTCCGATCCTATAAATATATCCATGTCTCTTCAGATTCCATTCAGGGTCAACATTTCACCACATATCGTACAGCCCACACTCCGTGTACCGATGGCCTGGTTTCTGGATAGTCCTAATGATGATCTCATGCCACGTGAGTTTGACTGCTTAATAGAGGTTTTTCAAATTGTGCCGTACGTTACAGTTAGGGAATTCGTCATATTACACATGGGGTATTTAGAGCAGTACATGTGCCCTTGAATATTTGACATCATATGTCACGGTTTACCTGCCCTGAGAAAGTTATTGTAAAAATAATAATAATAATAATTATAAAAACGTCTGAATGAGTGGGAGGGGGCTGTCACGTTTATTTTGAAATCTCTTTCTCCTACGAACAGTTCTCCCTCTCTCTCTCTTTCTCTCTCTCTCTCTCTCTCTTTTTATTTTGTTCCCAGCACATTCTCCCTATGCAGTCTTTGAAACGTACGAGTTCGAAGTGTCGATTAAAGACCAATTTGGCAGCGTTGAAGCTTTCATTCGCGTCGTCGACTTCCACTTTTTGCTTTCCGTTGCCTGCATATCCTCTTTCCTTCTATACTAGTGTTTATCAAGGCTATCCCCTCCCCCCCCCCCCCCTGCCCCCTGCCTTCCTGTTTCCTCATTTCCTCTGCAATTCCTCGTCTTCATTCTGAATCCCTAACCCATCAGAGTATCACAGTTATGACTGTGACGCTGCTCTGCTTATGATGATAATGATGATAATGATTAAAATTATTTGTATACATGAAGCCTTTCAGTCCCAAGAAAACATGATCACCTGGGCTTTAAGTGCCCCCCTCCCCCCTGCCCACCCCACCCCCTTTAAAAAAAAATTCCTGGTAGAAATTTGGAAATTTTGCCCGGACAACACCCCTCTGCCTACCCATCATCTAATTTCTAACTGCCAATGGTTCTTTAACCTGCGTAACTTACAAAGGGAACCTCCCAAATATATTCATCCTTATCCGAGAACATGACCTTCACTAGACATCCACGGCGACAACCTTGACTCTGTCAGTCACATCGACCTTGCTTTGTTGTAACTCATTGCCTGCAGTGGTCCCCCGTTTCTCCCCTCCACTATCCTTCTAACAGCATAGCAAAATAAACAAGTTTCTTATTGTATATTCATTAGATTACTGAGCACCTTGACTGATAAATTTAAAACTGGGATAGCAAAAATAATGGCGTAGAATCAAAAGACAAAGCTACGAGCTTATCCTTAACCTACTGGAGCGAATGGCATCAATCCTGCACTTATGATGAGAAATGAATCTTCTCCCAATACAGTCATTTACCTTCATAATAATCATCAGTGCCACTTGGGACACGAATAGAACACGGTCACCATACAGCAGGTTGGGGCGGGGGGGGGGGGGTTGTATTATTCTGACAGTTTTGGTCGAAAAGTGAATCAATTGGATAACTTGATATCACCCGTATGACTGAGAGGTTGTCGTTCATTCGCTGATATGTGTACATTTTGCTGCATGGCAGGCAGGTCAGGATTAATGAATGTAAAGATCAGCATTAAGATAATTATGTTTACATCATACAAACAAACCCGTGTGTAGCAGGCGATGAACCATCAATCGTGAGACTGAGTTCGAAATAGCTCCTTTACAAACTGGGTTTCATTTGGCGCATCTCATTTACAAACATGGTTTAATTTTTCGCATCGCAGAAAGACAAACCTGCTACTGTCTGCAACTTTATGAGTTTATACAAGGATGTCAAATTTCCTACTTTAGTAGGATTTCCTACTTTTTGGCTGTCAGTAATTTCTCTTTTGGCCCCAAATTCAGTATTATTTATCATTAATGTACTTCAGTTTTACGTGTTGCTAAAGAATATGCCAGGAACTTTTCCTGCTTTGTTCATGTAGACGGATTGACATCCTTGTATACAGTGTAGGGAGGTAAACCTGATACTCGCTGTTATGTTTAGTGATGACGTCTTACTACAGTTAACAACATCTTCTCTGGGATCTCTTTTCTGCCCAATATCTAACATGTCAGTGTCAGGTGTCATCAGGATATCTATTCATCTCGCCCACCACATACAAACTTGCTATTTTGTCCGTTTTTTGGTGAACAAGGACTCAAGACCTAGATTTACTTAAGTACTATTCGTGCGTTTATCCGTCTCGAAAGATACTTCATAGAGGAGGCCTTCCAACGAGAAGGTCCATAAAGCGAAACAGTCACTCAGAATCCATAATATTATATCCCTCCATCTCTATCTCATCATGAACTTTGGCCTCCAACCATGATCTTTCACAACTTTGCGGGTTTCCCCATTTGCGCATCGTTGTTTAAACCCACTTCGTTTCATTTTTGGTAATGTATATAATTATATTATGTGTCATCACGCCCTCCATAACCTCGCAGGAATGGACGTCAGAATGATCAATCTTTGGTCATATACGTTTGTATAAAAAGAAAGAAAAATAAAAACAATAAAAATACGTGGTCCTACACCCGAGGATTAGCCCGTAAAATTGAGAAATATTTTCCAAATACCATTCCAGGTCAAGACCCTGGTGTCAAGACCAGCGTAGTGGGTGGATGACAGTAGGTCAGCTGCTGATACGGTCTGGTGATCACGAGGATTAAACAACAGAACAAATAATTTCAGTGTGGAGGCTATGACATCTGAAAAAGACATGCAAACCGCTCTAATACTCAACACAGCTGGTATTGATTTTTCGAACACGCTAAGAGGACACCGGTTATTTGATAGCATTACTAAACCGCTTATCAATTGCTTTAGGAGAAAAAAAAAAAAATTAAGAATAAAAGAAAATCTGAGTCTGACAGACCAAAGAACTGTCGCGTAGAACCTGACCTGCACTCGACCATTCCTCAAAATGTTGTATGCACAAAGTAGGCGTAAGATTGGTCGCTATTCGCGGAGGCAATGGACTCTAAGCTAACTGAGCAAACGTCTTTGCGGAATCTTTTTTAAGATTTTAATTATATCTGTTAAGGTTGTTGATGTCATGTTAGCCTGTCGGTTTCTGTAATTGTCGTGACGGCACTGAAATAATTAATTCTGAAGGACATGTAGATCTGAACCTGACTTCTTGTGTTCATTTCTGTGGATTTTGTGTTGAGACTGGTCATAAAACTTTTGACTGCTGAAATTTCAATGTCGTGGAACTACGGACGATTATGATCTGAATGTAAAGTGTAGCAGTAAGTAAGCTTTTTATTTATTTATTTATTTGTTTATTTATTTATTTATTTACTTATTTATTTATTTTGAACATGATGTTTACTTTCTTATGGATAGTTCATCTTTTTTTCACCAGTTGTGGGAATGTCAGCCTCCACTTGATGCACGTTAAACCCATATTTTTACCCAAAGAAATCAAATTTTAACCCGCCCATGCATATCCTATTGTTGGGGTGTCACGAACGTCATTCAACTTATCACGGTAGCATACAGATTCAGCGAAGGATAGCAATGGGTGAACGGATTCTTTTTTTTTGTCGCTGACATGGTGATGTCTTGGAAAGTGTTGATTTCTACCCCTTTCTACGTAAGGCATTTTTAGCCAATTATATTTAGAATGCTCCCCTCTTCTCTTTCCTCTTCCCTTTCCAATTTGTAGAGAATCAGTTTCAAAACAGGTCATTCGTGACGGAATCGTCCAGAGGTGGCTAGAGGACGTAAACAGAACGTAACCGTACCAGAATGTTATTCATACAGCACTGATCCAGGTACTACTAACTGTCCCTTAGTCATGGCAGACTGCTTTTGTTTGGTAGTAGGAAGATGCTGTCGAACTGTTCATGTGCCACATCTGCTGTCAGTTAAACGTTACAAAGCTGCTGAGGTTGTAGAAGACTCTACCTTAGAACAGAAAGTGAAAATCACTATGATAATAACATTAATCATAGATTTTTCATAACATTGTTGGCCAGTTGAGTGTGTTACAGACTGTATGTCTTGAAGTCAAGTCAGGTCAGTTTTCAAAAGCTTTTCAGCCCCTCTTTCATGGGAACTATCTTAACTGTTTTGTTCTCCTGTCAGGCCGCGGTATAGGGTGTTAGCATCCCAATGAGTCTGCAGAAAATAGGCAAGCAAAGTGCTGTACATGTTAGCCCTAGTACACAGGATCGGACATGCAATGCACTGACAGGCAGCAACACAACTTACCCATTAGTGGTTTCGCCAGGTGTATACATGTGACTGCACTTCAAAGTTTGTAAAGAGGAGTGAAATTTCTCGGAGAAAAGGAGCCGGAGGAAGCCAAGGATGGAAGTGTGCTTTAGAAACACAAAATGTATACTAAGAATTTCTCTGTATTCACGGGCATGGCGGAATTGTCAGAATTTTTTTTTTTTTTAAATTATTTAGTTCAGCTCAGATCGAGGGAGCAGAGTCCACAGGCCATCACGAGTTTCTTGCGCTGTGTTGGTATCTACTCCTCTAACGTATGACACTGTGAATATGCAGCGGGCCTTATGGCAAGCTGCTTGTTAGTTTCAATTCCTCTTTTGACAGATTGTCTTCACAATTGACAACCTTTTGTCACCCAGTTGACTCACACTTTTGGATATGCCTTCTACAGTAGATATGTTCCGACCAAGCTAAGGGGTGGAGATGCCCAATTTTCAGGAAGTTTTACAAACACTCAAAACTGTTCTCAAATTTGCCTAATTTGCCTCACTTTTCAGTCTGACCCTGTTACGGTGGGTAGGAAATGTATGATTAAAACATCGCAGTGAGTCTATTGAACCTTGAGCTCTTTCAGATAATAGTAGTAGTGTTAATGATTTAGTGACGCAAGAAAACGTATGAAGTACATTAGGCGCTGCGTTTTTACCGAAATCTGCGTTCCGCATTCCTCCAGGGATTTCCAGGATTGTGCTCAATCGAATATGAGCCGGCTATGAGCTATTCCAAAAGTATTCAACCGTGCTAGGCGCAATATAGATCTAGTCGTCATCGGTCTGAGATGTACGGTAAATCCCAACACAAACAAACAAGCTCATCTTTTTTCAAAGGTTCATGCGCGTGTTTATCCAGGAAAGCAGCATGGCGAATACATAGAGAGATACCCTACCCTGACCATGGAGAAAGCGAGCATAAAAATCAGGTTAAATAATCTTCAGTGCGTAATTACCTTTAAACGTCATAGCCGAGAAAATTTTGAGCAATGCCATCTTTACATGGGCTGAGAGTAAGCATTGACTAATGATGGGCGGCTGTTGGTATGAATGCTTACAATAATACCGTCAGCGTGCCATTTGGAAAGTCAGGGTATGCTAAGGAATAACCTATACAATTCGATTTAGACTCTTTTAAATGTGTTTCTGTGGCGGAGCTCAAGAATTGCACAGGTGTGACAACTGTAGCTGCAAATAGTTTAGGTAGAAACAATACAAAAAGGTCGTTATTTAATTATGTGTGTCTGGCGTAGGAGTACTTTCGTGACGAGAGCGTAAGCATAGCTAATAGGAGGAGTTGATTGCCGAGTGAAGTGGGCAAACGTAATAAGGTTTGTTAACGAAGTTTGTGAATGGTTTCTCCGTTCAAAGCAAAGTTACACATAGGAATGCATAGCATGTAATGAGGAGTCGGAAATGAATGATTACATTGCTCAAGACAAAATTTGTCTTGGGGATGCATATTTTATGATGAAATTAGGAAATGACTGATTATAGTGTTCAAGCCGGTTACTGTTATGGCTTTGATAAGCTTTTCAACCTCCTGAGGTGGTGGTTATCTCAATCTTAGCTGTGTGTTCAAGCCATACTTTGTCGTGAGAATGTATAGTCCTGGTGTTTGGATGGATAGCGAACAGTCTCTGAAGGCTGTTTGGAATTAATCAAATATCAAACTTCACCAATACCAAATCCAGCAACAAAACGGCTACTGTTACTACTACAGCATCCAGACTTGAACACGCAAAATGTAACACTATATACAATAGGACACGGGCAACATGGAAATGACTGCAAGTAGTTTTTAACGGGCAGTATGAAGCTAATGAAGAACGGCAAGTATGTGAACTTTGGATAGCCAAAGAATATAAAAAGAGAATCTGTGCTTAATTAATTGTGTATGTGGGGCGATGAGCTTTCAACCTATCACAATAAGTGACCGCGGCGTAAGGTCGCCGGAGAAGTTGCTGTCACACTGATTGCATTATATCGCCTCGGAAGACCAAAAAGAAAAGCCAAGTTGGTAGACTAGAGGCTGGGACTTAACGATCTATCATCGTTCATTTAACCAGCTCGTCTCGCGGGCAGTGTCTACAGTCCTGCCTGCCCTTCAGTCCTGGTGATTTATGGCTTTTTGTCTGGACTAGCTTGTACTGTATGTCCTGCCACTGACGGCTTCTTCAGACAAAACCCAAGGACACGGCGCTCTTGACATTTGATTTCACGGGTCAAAATGTACCTTAAGGAAACGACTTTCGTTTTGTTTTATTTTATTACTGTTGTTGAATTTTTCTAGGAAATGATAGACTACCTCTTAAATGAGTGAATGAAAGAATGGATGTGGGGTGGAGGAAGGGAGTGGAGGCAGTGACTGAGTGGTCTAAGGATTAGGTGTTGCTTCTTGGTAAACGCGTCGATGGTTTGAATCTTACGGGGGAAAATTATTACGCCAGCTTTTGTTTTTCCTTTCAGCAAGTCAAGGATCTGAAGCTTCTTGGGTAGAAACGCTCTCTCGGTTGAAGGCGAATATATTTCGGGGATCTTAATATAATTATGTACGTTGCCCACGTCTGAGAATCTTATCAGTTAAAAATCAGATGACAAGTAGGGAAGACGCTGCTGTGTGGGCAGAAATACCCAGAATTTTAGAATTTCTTCTCAAAAAGTCAGCTCTGAAGAAATTGGGCAAACACATAATTCCGAGATAATTATACTTCCTTGGGTTTAAGCTGTAAAAAATGGATGTGCCGAAGAGGTGACCGGGGATGTTTACCAGAAAAAGGTCTCCTGACGTAGCATTTATGTGACATAACAAGGGAGTTCTGCATTGACTGAATTTTAAGAGAGATATTACATTAGTCTTAGTAAAGGCATACATTATCCGTCACTCAATATCTAATGTACCAGTGATTCTGCAGCGTTTGTATTCCTCAAATAGGCCTATTTAAAAAACTAAACAAAACAAGACCCCCCCCAAAAAAATTAAATCTGTGGATGATTTTTTTTTTTACATGAATATGTCACTGATAGTTTAACAAACGCTAGCAAGTTGTACTTCGCCAGACAGATATAATTGTGTACAACTGTTACCTAATATCATGAGGGTCTCAACCTTCCTTTGTCGTCATTCGTCTGCATTTGATATGCAGTTGTGTTATGCTTTTCCTAATGCATTTATCACGGCGGCGGCTAATCTTGTAATCTGGACAAGCCTGCCACTGAGGCTGGTCGGCCTACTTCATGTGGAAAAACGGAACAGTAATAATAAACAAGTGGTGGGTCTCATTTTACCCCCCCCCCCCCGGAAGGCAATGGGAAAAGCATCACCATTGGCTGATTATCCGGGCCAGACATACAGGTAATTGGCTCAGACAGAAGGGGCGTTTTTCTGGGCGTTCAGGCGGATTGCGTGTATTGTCTTTCACCACGATAAGCAAAAGAGACGGTGCAAGCCCGGAGAACTATATTTGTACACTCATTTTTTGTCTCCCCCTTTTTTCCCCTCTAACTCCCGAGACACAGAAGGAAGAAGGAAAGATTATAAATACCCATATGCAGTTTCACACACATAGAAATTTACTCGTTCACCTACATGATTGTGCTTGATTACCAACACAGACCCACGCTCTTACATAGATTACAAAATCAGGGAAGTTTAAACCGCTTGTTGATATAGCTACAGCCCACAGCCGACTCACTGGGATAATCTGTATGCACCTGGAGTCAACGTGGTTGTTTTCAGTGATACCGCCACCTTACCTGCTGTATTGGAGAGATATTTGTCATAATAGAGGGACCAAACTGTGGCCCTTGTCCAGTGAGTTAGCAACAATGCCATGTCTTCACGCTTTGTGTTAGAGGACTATATCACCTTTGTGTTAATGACGATACTTCTTGTCTACATGTTCTGCAGCCGCTATTTGTACACTCATTTTGTCATAATGGAGGGACCAAACTGTGCCGACAAATAGAACGTCAACTACTGGACATGATTTCATGGAATCTGAGCTTAGATGGAACCACAGGTAAGGTTTTGTGGTATTATAACGAATAATTCCAAAAGAAGCCGAGATATAACCTGTTTGTCGCGAAGCCTTCACATTTGTGAAAATTCTCAACCAGCCGTCGTTGTTTTTGCAAGTGGATTAATCTATTACAGGCGTCTGCCCTCCCCCCCCCCCCCTTTCTTATTTTTTATTTTCTGTGTTGTGGCACCTCGATCTGGCCGTTCCTGATATGTATCCATCTAGCAGTGGTTAATCTAGTCCTTGTCCAGTGAGTTACTAACAATGCCATGTCTTCAGGCTTTGTGTTAAAGACGATATACTTGTCTATATGTTCTGCAGCTGTTAAGAAAGACGCTGTTTATTTATTGATTTATATTTTTGTTCACTTATCTACTTACTTTGTTTACCTATTTATTTTAATAACCTAAAACAAGATTAAGAAGAGAGAGCGAGAGAGAGAAAACACAAAAGAAAAGAAAAGAACAATGTCTAGCACTCGGGTGAGTTGAATATGTAATCACAAAGATGAATTAAGGAGGACTTATTAAGTTTTTAATTTTGAGAGCCAGATATTCCAGCCGCAGCGGTGTTTACAGAAGACAAAAAAAAAAAAAAGTTCAAAGTGATGGTAATATTATAAATATTAAAATCGAATTTTTCTTTGCTCATTCCTTGAAACGACCTGAGCTTTTTCCTTTTGTCATTGGCTGGACAGCATGAAGGCAGAGCATACCCGGCTTTCAGTCTGTCTAGAGCTGAATGAACCACCTGTCCCGTGAGGGTGAGTTTTGAACATCATAGACCTTGTTCTTTCCGCTCCATCAACAGCCAAGTGATTAAGAGAAGAAACGGAGTTCCGCTTTTCGTCCCTTTGATCTGCTACGGTATCGTGCCTGGTACTGAAAATGGTTCAAGAAGCACGCGAGTGAGCGAATCTGCTCATTGGCTTGGGCTGTAAGGTAGGCCTGGCGTTACCTGTTAAGTCGACCTGTACCGCAAAACCCGCAGTCTGTTGACGTGCTAGCAGCTCAAGTGCTTATGTGGTGTTATCAACATTGAATCCATTCATTGTATGTGCCGAATGATAAGATAACTTATCTTCGCTACGGCTCGTGTTATATCACCCTTGTTACATTCTCTGAAAGCACAGGTGAGTTTTCATAATTTTATTATGACGAGTCACCGTTTTCAATGCTTTAGACATACTTATGATTGTCTTCATGAATGAATGAATGTTAGTACTGATGCAGATTATGACAGACACTAGATCGATAGTCGATAAAATCAAGGAATAGTTTTCTCCTGTACGGACATGGGTTGTGCGTGTACCTTGCAGTACATACATATTATGCGCACTGTATTGTAGATGGCTATAGTTGCGACGAATAGTTGCGGCTATAGTCTGTAATTGGCGGTACGGTGCTATGACTGACTGACTGACTTGTTCCTTAACCTAGTGCTGTAGTTCGTCGGATTGCCTGTGAAGATTAAGTGACAATCCTCCTCCACTCCTCTCTGCCATCCTTAGGGTGTCACCCAGCTCAAGTCCATTCCATTCTTTGATGTTATCTTCCCTCTTCTCTGTGTGTCTGCCTTGTCTTCTTCTGCCAGGAACTGTGCCTTGTAGGATTGTTTTGGCCAGACCCGCTGATCTTGTGACACAGCTGTACCATTTCAATTTTCGGCCTTTGTCTGTAGTGAGGAAACAGTGCTATAATAAAAGCTCAATCCTATTACTGTGCGAGTTCGGCTGGTGTCCTTCAATCCTGTTATTGAAATCCTGCCTAGCGACACAGCATAATATAGACCACCACCGATGTAGTGTTGGCTGTGCTCTGTAACTACATCGTCAATTCTCGAGTATCATTGTAATTGATGTGGTGGTGTAAACTTTCATTTCTGGGAAATTCTGTTGAAAGTAGGATATGGATTCCAGAGACAAATAAAAGTTGACATGAAGACAGACGCTGGAGATTTGGCAATAATTAAAATTGGTAGATGAGAGGTGGACCCCGGGTGACGCGCTGTTCATTTTTCTTTACCTTTTCGGTTGTCGTAGAGACCTAGAACAACCCCTCTGGCTCAACCTGCTGGGACCCTCGACCAGCGCAAGTCCACCCTAA
>JBCAUA010474454.1:0-17304 GCA_038406235.1 Peronia verruculata | reverse complement strand
TGTGTGTGTGTGTGTGTGTGTGTGTGTGTGTGTGTGTGTGTGTGTGTGTGTGTGTGTGTGTGTATGTGTGTGTGTGAGAGAGAGAGAGATCCAGAGTGCTTTCATTGTATAGTTTATTAATTGAATCTCTCTTCAAAGGGTTTACTTGGAACATCCCTCAATCTATAAATGTAGTTTATCAGGAGGATCAAATGCCACAAATGTGCTAAGTACATAATAGATTGTTGACACGCAGGAAATAATCTGTGTAAGTCATATGCATGTATCAGACGAGTGTCATTTGTTTTTCCTGCCGATGCCATTTAGAAGAAATGATGTTATTTTGTGTGTGTATGTGTATTTTCAGATCCAGCCTTCAGAAATGGATATATATCGTCACGGTTTGCGTGTTTAGGGTGCCAGAAAACATCATGATGAAAGATTACATATTTTGGTCTACGTTTATGGTTTGAAATTCTCCAGAAACTCTGCGTGAATTCACTAAAAGTAAGTATTTTATGTTTAACTGCTAGATTCTATTTTGCCCACAACTGTCTATGATTATGAGTAACGTCTAAAGAAATATAAGAGGAATGCCATCTCTGTGTAATTGTTATTATCTTACCCTTGAATTGAAACTGGTTAGCAAATCTTTAGTGCACCCAGTAACCACTTTTACATTCCTTCACTAAACAGTGAAGAAGTTTTTTGAAGTTGTGTAAGGCTGGATATACACTTTACATTAATTTGACTACGCATTTCCTTCACACGTAACGGACACTGGTCCCGGAGTCAACTCAAGGGAGCATTCGAACATTCCACACCTTCAGTTTATCACATACACCCCCCCCCCCCCCACCCCGTTTTTTTCATTCAGCGTACTCCATGTTCTTTTCACATACCATACTCCACTGACGCAACAACCCAAAGTAAACGCCGACTGGCAGAGCACGGATTATTGCTCTAACACAAGAGAGAAGGACGAAGGGAGAAAGAGAGAAAGAGGAGAAAGAGAGTGGGCCTACACATTTCTAGCTATCAAGTGCACTATCAAACTCTGAGCTGTTATCTGCTTCTCCACCGGTTTCTTCGTCAAGGATGGTTAAATTGTAGCTACTGTGGCACCTACCAGCTGACAATTGCATGCACCATGTAGGAAACAAGGTTATTGACGGAGCTGTGCATGTTCGTTCTGCATTAGTTCTTACTCTTGCAAGTCAGCATTTCAGACCATTCTTTTGGGATGGAGGCTTTGCTTGTCCATACTGGTTGTATCCCGCCATCTGGCCCGTTCTGCCAACTACACTCAAACATTGATGGTAACTGTGGTAGCACTATACCATACAAAAGTCCAAAAAATATCTGTTCACATTTAATGCGGAATGCGTCTTCAGTCGGTGATAATAAGGTGAGTTTTGTTTCCTCCGAAACAAACCAACGCGAAGTTTGTTGACACTTTTATCCGAGGTAGGGACCTGCATTTCATCACAAATCTGGTTGTATCGGATATCCGCCCTCTCTTACCTAGCTTTTTCGGGGGATATCGGTAACTGAGATATGTTTACCACGTATTTTTCTTACCAAATCCTGCAACAGATCTTGTCGTACCCGGTACTCAGCAGTTAGGACATGGAATCTTGGCGGGTTGGCAATGATTTCAGCAGTGGATGTGTCTTTCAGTGCATGGACAGGCAATACTTTGGTATAGGCTTCGTACTGGCATGCATCCACAACTCCTTTGCGCCTGTTTGGTCATTCAGCTAATGACTACTAATCTTTGATATCCAGCCCTCTATTGCTGGGAGGATCGTGATTGTGTCTGCTTTTGAAACTGTTCAACGTCTGACCTGGCTGAAGTGTGCACTTTTCAATTATTCTCCGAATAATACGGCTCCTGAGGCTGTATAAGCGCTTTTGGTGCCTGCTGAGTGTAGCTGTCAAACACATCTACTTTTGATGCACTTCGTCCATAAAACGCCATAGTCTTTCTTCATTCCTTCACATCCCATCACTTTGTGATGATCCCTCAGGACTTTTATCCCCATCATCTTTGTCGTGTCCGATAGCCCAGTTCTGTCACTAAACGGAGGCACCAGTCGTTTTTTACTGAAACCCTTTTTACTAATGCATCCGTCTCCCTGCAATCTTTCCAGCTTCATGTTTTGTGTGTGTTCTAAAACCAAATTGGGGGAGACATTGTGGAAGTGTAATGAGGTTTCCTTCACAACAAAGTTGCCATCTCCAAACGTCTCCGGTGCTATATCCAGCAGCTGCACCATATCCACAAAGTGAACCGTCCCCTATCTCATGCAGTTAGTGTGATCATACCCTGCTATCCATTTCAACATCTTCTTGGAAGAAGCAAGGCGAAGATTCCAGTTCTTTTCTCTTCCAGCCCGATTAAACTTCAGCATTGATTCAACAAGATACATGTAACATTTCAGAAGTGAAACGCTTCATATATATGTGTGTGTGTGTGTGTGTGTGTGTGTGTGTGTGTGTGTGTGTGTGTGTGTGTGTGTGTGTGTGTGTGTGTGTGTGTACCATGACTTTAATTGCCGTCCTGTCATGTGGAAAGAACACTAATGCCACTTTCGAGCCTCTGCAGTTTCCTCCTTTATCCTTGTCCATGACTGGCTGAGAAACTGCCTCCAGCACTCAAGCAGTTCCATTATACTAGAAGTGACCACTTTTTTTTTTCTTCTGACAGAATACATGTATATTATTATCTCTTCTCCGGCTCCGTATTGTTTTCACACACACCCTTAGATCTGTTTAACAGCGAACACAATGTACATTCAGGCGTGCTTCCATACTTTTGGATAGTTCAGCTCTTACAGATAGTCCACGAAGTGATGAAAGAGAGGCGATATTGTCTGTGTTTGATTGTTAGAAAAGATACAAAGTAGTGAAATAGGCATGGTGTATTATTGATGATCCATCATACTAAAGAAATGATTTAATGTGAGCTTCGAAACCTTGTATGTAATGTATAACGTTTTAGATTTAAACATTGTCTTTCCCTGTTTCGAAACAGTGGAGGTATGCTGAGTGACCCATTGATTGACAGATCATGACCTTAAGGTGATCTCTGCGGGCGGTCGCTGTGATTTGGTATGGGTCTAATGTGTGTCGTAACCCGTTCCCCACGTGGGGATCTTTGGCAGGGTCATATTGTGGTCGATTTGAATTGGGCCCCACGCCCCCCCCCCCCCCCATCCACTCCTAAGAGAAGTAAGTGACCTCGACATCAGGAATGATGTTGAACTAACAAAGAACATATTTCAATTCGTGGCTTTTTTTTGTGTGTGTGTGTGTGTGTGTCGTGGGCTAGCGGTTAGGCCGTCGACTCGGGATTTGAAGTTTTGGGTTCGAATCCTGACTTGTCCCGACATTTTGTCCTTGGGAAAAACAATTTACACACAGGTTTGAATGGGCACCCGACTATAGACAGTGATTGATATTGTTAGATTGATAAGGATTTTAGCGCCTAATAGGCAGCCGCCTTGTATGCTTCCCGGGAAGCTGAGAACGTTTATGAGTGTCTTCTTTGGGTCTGTTGGGGTAATAATAGATTGTAAAGCGTTTAGAGCCTGTAATTATGGGAATAATAAGCGCTATATAAAATAAATACTCCCTATTATTATTATTATTTTTACATTTGACATGACCACGAACATATAAAGAAAAAAAATCAACATCTTGACTATGGGGATAAATATAATTGCTATCTGTAAAAAAAAAAAAAAAATTAAATCGAGACCAGTGCATCAAACCCGTCCTAATTTCGACCCGCTGATTCCAAATCTGTAGGGGGGGGGGGGAATTTGAGCTGTGCCTTACGTAATAAATCTATTAACTCTCCACCTGAAGCGAACTTCAAAGGAAGCCGACAACACTGAGTCGTGTTCGACATTCAACTTTGGCCGGCAGAACTGCGCAAAAAATATCAGGAGTCGCCTGATTTGCTCAGTTTGGGATTTTTCGACGATACATTGGACTGACTTCCACCTATATGCATGCACAGTACGAACAGTGCATATCTAGACTGTACAGTTAGAATGTAGAAAAAACTGAGTGTGTATATATGACGAGCTTAAGGTAGTCTGTGCCATTCAGAGTTAGCAACTCAGCTTAGCTATTCGTCTCCTGTACATTTTTCTTTTTTGGTCCTATCTGCTGTCATTTTGTGTGTTGTGTGTGTGTGTGTTTCTCTCTCTCTCTCTCTTTCTTTCTTTCTCTCTCTCCCTATTATTTTTTTAGCGTGCATAGTTTTCATGGACTCTGCATCATGTATTCTCTTCCAGGAGGCCTCACTCGCTATTTTCGTGGACAAGGCCCCCCAGTAACAGTGGTGATGTCAGATCTAGACTCTCAGTCACAGCGGGGGGTGAGTAGTTAAGGAATTAGTTCTACTTTCTAACGACTGCTGACTGCCATCTATATATTCTGGAAAGAAATGCTTCTGCTAGCCCTGTATTTACTAAATATATTATTTTAATCTGGAGAAATGAAAGTGGGAGTCCATAAAAAGTATTATCATTATGTTTTATTTATTTATTATTATTATTATTTTTTTGCACTATACATGCACTTGACATCTTCACTTCCAGAAGACAGTGGAAGAGTGTGAATCTCTGTCAGCAAAGTTGAAAGATTCAAGTTTTTCATACACTTGAGATAAACTCCACTAGGAGGTTGAACGATCTATGGAGAACGTAACAGAATTTGTACACTCCAGTGCACATGTCTATTGTCGCAAAAGTTGAAGAGCTGCACTAAGCAGAGAAAATTGGAGCGTATTTAGAAAATTAGAATATGGGGAAAACACAGTATGGACTTATTTTGTATGATTATTTGAAAGGGATTATATATATATATATATAGCTGCCTCAGACCCCACTTTGTTCTCATACTTTATTTTCATTTTACTCTGAGGTGGATCGTGATGTGTGTTGATACTTTATGCTGTAATTTCAGCAAGAACTATTTGCGCTTCCAAGGAGCCTCTTTCCAATGACATGCTCACCTTCTGTCATCTAAGCCATTATTGCTTCCTTTTTTTACCAATCTCTCTCAGCCAATCTTATTTCTGTCCATCGCTCTTGTATATGCATTCATATAGGGATGTTAATAGTCTTCCATTGGACCTTCCAATGTTCATGTTGTTATTGTTACTGTCATTTTTTGCAGATTAATAATTTTAGAGGACTTCAAACACTGGTGTGATCAGTAATATAATACATTGCATGCCATTGTGTGGATCCGTGTTGTTCATCTAGCCTGGACCCCATGCTGTTGCGTAGGAATCGTCCCCCCCCCCCCCTTTTTTTTCCCCAGCTTTTTCAGCACACGTTATTTCTCTTGAAGAGAAATTGCCCCTATAATGCTATTCAACTATTCACCCAACAATTCATACATTCCCTTTAGTGGTCACATGATTGTCTCTTTTTTTTTTTTTTTCTACACATGTGCATGCATTTTAATTCAATGAGCCTTTTTTTGTTGTTTTTTTCAGCCAGCTAGGTTACTTCCTTTTTCCAAGTTCAAGAGGTATAAGACAAGCATTGCAAAGAAGGAAAAATGTCTTTTTCTCTTGTTATTTGAAACACTTGGTGCAAAAAAAAAAATTATGAAAAAAAAAAAAATATCAGCATAAGAAAAAAAAAAAATTTTCATGATATGGTGAATTTTTCAGATTTTTTTGTGGTTTATATTTCACGTAATCAGCAAAAAAGCGATATTTTCCTTCTTTACATGCTTGTGTTATACTTCTTGTACTGGGCAAAGGGAAGTAGTTGGCTGATGGTCAAAATGACTCATTGTATATTCTTCTTTAAAACACACACACACGCGCGCGCGCGCACATACACACACACGCACACACACTTAAAGCATTTCTGTTTGCGGCCTTTCAGACCCCCCACCCCCACCCACGTAGGTTTCAGTCAGGCTCAGTTGTCGACCCTTTCTTGGTAATTTGCAGCGTGATGTCATGTCAGGTCGAGTCAATTGTTCGGTCATCTCCTTTTCGTGGTGTGCAGATACATCCTCTCCTCCTTTCCATGTCAGGACATAATGTGCAGCTGCATAAAACCTTTGTTATTTTAAAGTTATAAAGTTCAGAGCGCCCCGAAATTTCTGTTGTCATACAGAACTCCTCTTATCTCCGTCTTTACTGGGCCCTTCTATGGGTCATAGTGTCTCAAATTATTATCTTCGGACAGTTTTTCAATGTTCGTTCTCATCTTTGCCTAGTATCATGTTATAGTCCCAATCTTATTGTTAACCTGAGTTTCTCGCTGTTATCTTATGATACTGAGTGATTATGCTGGAAAGAATTACCCAAAAACTGAAGCAGCAAACTTCTCTCCCATCCAAAGTAAAGGGAAACAAAACTGAACGTCATAGTGAAACAGCTGTGATTGTTATTCAGCAGATGTCAACTTTCATGAAGAAGCCGATAGTGCTTATTCACATTCCGATGCAAAATTCATGAAGGCGAACAGAAGTGAGGAAGGGTGGGTGGGGGGGGGGGATGTACCGTTGTACGTCCTCGGAGGGAGGGGAGCGGATGGCAGAGATAGGAGGGCGTTGGATTTCGGTGAGCGTTTCGAATTCCTGAACAGTTTTAATGAACGTGACTAGTTTTAAGGACACCAACAGCGTACGAATATTGAAATGACAAAGATCCCGCTGGTCATTATTTTCATCACAGCTGTTGTCACACTGTGTTTTATGATGTTTTATCAGAGAATTACACGACACTCGACAAAACAGTTTGTAATGCGAACGAAGGGCTCATCCATGTTTTATTTCAAGCTTCAGATCTTCAAGTAGTTCTGATGAAATCCATTGCCAATTTTATTATTATTAATTTCATGTCCAGCTGATTACTATAGCTTACGCTTGAATACCACAGAAAATGATAGAAGCTGCATGTGTATTCCAAAACCAAAGTTCTTTTTTAATCAGATAGTAGTAATAATAATAATAATAAAGTGCTATTTTATGTAGGAAAAAAAACTTTTTTTTTTTTTAATCCGATACTGTGCGTTGTGGTTTTGTTGCCAGAGCTATATATATATATATATATATGCCACAGCTACAATATACTGAAACATCCAATCAGGACATCTTACCTTCCACTTCAATTATTTTTTAATTTATTTGAAACATAGTACTATTGTATCGGGTGATATTGATGGACCTTTTTTTCTTTTTTTTAATAAAGAAGACATGAAATAACTGTGTTTCGGACACAATTTCCAAAGGTCTGAAGCATCCTTGCTCCTTTCGAATTCTTTATTTTATTTTTATTACCGGTATTGTTGTTTCCAAGAGACTTATAAAATAAATTAACTATGTCCGTGTGTCACAGAGGGAATTTATACATTCGTGTTTACGTGCACAACTCATCCCTGAATATGAATTAATAAATAAGTTGCTAAATAAATGAATAATCAAGTTTCAAAATATAGTGAAAAATAAATTAACAGAATGGACGCCACTCATTATAAAGCCTATCCTTAAGCTTAAAATAAAAGTATACTATTTGATACACTTAACCTGAATTTTCATTGGGCAAACAGTATTTTGAGACTTACCACCAATGGGCTCAATCGATAGCAGCCTATGCCATAGCATAGTTCTTTCGTGGATGAAGACAAAGTTAGTTGGTTGTCGTGGTCAGACGGTGATGTTTCAGCGATGGATGATCTGAAACACGCGTTGTCGCGTGGCTCGTGATTCAAGTCTATGTGGCTGGATGAATCAGTTCGAGTGCAACGCTTATAATATGATAGGGACCCCATAGTAAGCTCTAAGCAGTAGCAGCCTTCTCTCAATATTTATTTCATTCAGTCACTCAGGACAGAAGACGCATTTAGCCTGAGCTGGATGCGCAAGTGAACTTATTCTGATTTTAGGGATGGTTCTTTGGATTAAGATTTCTGTAAGGTGTGAAAAAAGTATAAAGCAGCTGACATTGACCACATTTTCTGTTGGCATTCTTTTGACCGAGATACTTTATGAGTATATTGTAAATACAGATAGTGCCTGTGTGTTCTGTGAGAGACGTCTCCATTGCTGTCATTTTTTTTTTTTTTTCGAAGACCAGGTGTCATCAGAGTGTGCAAACCTTTTCCAAGGAATGTATTTTCTTTGTAGAAAACTTGTTGACTATTATGTACGATATATCATGAGCTCGGTCTGCCAGTAGATTTATTTCTGCAAGGCATTTGAAAAGGTTGTTGTTGTTGTTGTTGTTGTTGTTGTTGTTGTTGTTGTTGTTATTGTTGTTGTTGTTGTTGTTGTTTAATTTATGATTGTTTACTGTTGTTTGTTTTGCTTTTATTTTCTTAAGAGGCATAGGGTTTTTTTTTTATTTGTGGTATAAATTATTTTTTGCCATCGAGCCTGAGAGTCCTCTGTATGTAAATATATATATACGTTTTAATGCGCTCTTGCCTGACCCAGAGCTGAGAATGTAATGCAGTATCCTTACTACGGTATTATTCGCTGGCTTCATTCATGTGAGTGTTGGATCATTCACGTTTTTGTAATTTGTGTTCTCAAAGCACCTTGCATCTTGACCTTTGACTAAAATTGATAGATGCTTCGAACTAACATATTCTTTGCGTCTATATCGACAGTGTCCAGTAGAATATAGTTTTTTTGAAAGAGGGTAATTAATTGTGAGAGAATGAAGATTTTTTATTTACTCGTGATTTACCATGGACACCCGCTTCGTTTTTATGTCGAATTATTGGTGACAAGTATGGAAAATGGAAAGGTATTGATAATATTAGTGTCGTACACTATCTCTTCCCAACTATAGGTCGTTCACTTATGACGTTTCGCTTCCGCGTCCGGTCACTGTCTATTGTTTACATTTCAAACACGGAAGTGTAAATCTTCTATGACGTGTCGCTCCCGCGTCCGCCCACATTCCATTGTTTACATTTCAAACACAGAAGTAAATCACTTATGACGTTTCGCTTCCGCGTCCGCCCACCAAAAATTCGCATCCAAACATGAAAGTAAACACGAACATGGAAAGGATCTATAAACGCAAATCTGTCCAGGAAAGAACAAAATGACTTTGTAATAAACGCAACCAACGGCTCTTCATATCGACCGCCGAGATGATCCAGCAAAAACACTCTTTACGTCTTTTGCGAAACAGTTATTATAATATTTTGACTAAATGATTTCAGAATTTCACAAGCACTCTATTTATTATTCTAAATGGGTTATTTCTGGAAAAATCCATTTCTATTTAAGAGAGAGAGAGAGAGAAAGAGAGAGAGAGAGAGAGAGAGAGAGAGAGAGAGAGGGAGAGAGGGAGAGAGAGAGAGAGAAGGAAGAGAAGCTGTTTTTAAACTTTAAACATTCCAGAGCATTTGACTGGCACTCTTGTAGACAAAAGGAGATAATGTAGAGTCTTTTTCTGACATTAACATCTCATGAAATCGAGGCCTCAGGTAGTTTTTAATATACATGTACAATGATTTTAGAGAGACATTTGATGTAGGAAGAGTACGGATGACTGGGATGGACAACACTGGTTAGAAAATCAAAATACAATTGGAGGTCGTTGTGCTCAGTCCTATTACTTCCTTTTACCACACAAATGAGGTATTGAACAAGCAGTGCCAAGAAGAAAAAAAAATCCACATTTGCTTCCTTTGCTTGAGACATGCACCAGGAAAAAAATCCCCCCCCCCCCTACAAAAAAAAAAAAATAAAAAAAAATATATATAAAATAAAATAAAAATAAAAATTGTGGTATAAAGAGAATGTTTTCTTTATATTGTTTTAATTTTTTTTTTTCAAATTTTTTTGTGATCAGTCTTTGGGATGACAAGGAGTAAAGTATTTTTTTTTCTCTTTACACTGTTGGCTCTCACGTCTTTTGTCGGGCAAAGGGAAGTACTTGGTGTGGTCAAAATGATCTCCCATGACACGGGTCCCTCTTTTGGGAGGGGCAGACAAATTGCGAAACTATCTATCATTGTTTCGTTTAGTCCTTGCTCTGTCGCTAGTCGTAGAAGATTTATTCGAAGAAAATATCCAAAAGGATGATCCACCAACGATGGTCACATTTGTGCTCTGACAACATTTCAGCTTAAAAGTTAAGGATGAACCCGGGGGTAAAAGCAGAAAGGAAATTCAGGAAAATATGCACTACCGACAACAGAGTCCACAAAACGTGAGGACAAAACAGTGACTGATTCCTGACACCGACTCCTCTGTGTGCCTTGGCTAAGAGAGACAGACAGGATTGCACGCTACTGTGATTGGTCAGAACCCCATCAGGGACTTGAGAGGGTACACTCCAACACTTTAGGACACTGTTATCTTGACCGAAACAGACATTGACCACTGATTCATTGTTTGGCAGATTGTTGAGGCCGAAAGCATAATGAGTTAAACTATCATGGGGTTGTGTATACCTGAAACTGTCAACTTGGAGAGGACTTGTGGTGGAAGAAGGGTAAATGTTTGAAGGTGATTGAAGGATACTTGGATCCGTTGAATCTTCCAATCCAGCGGCCATCAAGAGACGATTTTTTTTGTTCTCTGCGAAAAGAGTAGCAATGAGTGATAGATAAAAAATGTGGTCTGTCTTGAGATGAAAATTGTGTACCAGATTTTCGTGAGAATAATATATCCGTAGTTTGCTTATGTAAATCATGGTGTCAAGACGGAGATCGAACTGTGAGGTGACTATAGGTTCCTCGTCCACAACTTCGACATCTTTGATGTGTTGCAGAATACAAGCTACAAAATCTGGCAAATTGGCGAGATCTTCAGATGTTACCGGGACGTCTCCCCCAGTCATACCAATCTTTATTTCAGTAATGAATCTACAATGACCGTCTGAGCGTCGTTCGAATCCCTTCTTGCATATCTGTACTTTACAGCCCAAATCCTGACTTGACCCAGTTTCATCTGGCAACGCGCACCTTAACTCCTCCCAGTTCAAAAAAGTTCGTACATGTTCATCAACAGGGTGGAGGGTAAGGCCATTGTCCGAGATAGACATCAAAATTGATAAAGGTTGTTGTGATCTTTCAAGCCTTTCTGTGACTGGTATATATTTAACACCATAACCAAAGGTACATTCTGCACAGTACACGTTATCGAAGACGTTATCGTAATCCGTAACTATGATAGGTAAAGGCTGGTTATTGGCAGAAACGTAAGCGATTGGCGAGGTCAGACACTGTGTGGCCAATTTTGTATAGTTTGCGGCTATTTGTGGGTCACAGCTACGAACACTGTCCCATCGACAGGGCGCTCCTGACTTGAGCACACTCACCTGTGAATTAGGGGAGTACCGGTATGTATTGTCTTTTGACATCTCTTTTAGTTGCAGTTGAGATTGGTCAAAGTTATTGGTGTCAAACATTATTTCCCATTTCATTGGTTCGGACATGTCCGTTGCATGACATTGATAAACTGACATATCAAGGAAGGCAAATCCATTACTGGTATCAGTGACAGGGATATTTCTCAAAACTAAGTCCAGACTGAAACTATCCTGTCCGGTGACATCCAACATAAGCATTTCTGAACCCTGGGATCCATTTGAAGACAGGGTGGTAGATTGACTGTTGTCCTCCTGAAAACGTCCGGGACAGGAGGTGACTAAGAAAAAACCCGATTTGTCACATTGAATGTCCGAGTCGAGGAGATGCTGGAATCTCGTTCTGCCTTCTTGTATCACCTGTGGACACTCGGTCTCCATATCCGGACAACAATTATTGTGTACAGGACATCGGACATCACAGGTGCAGGGCAGAGCTCGTACCTCACCACAATTATCTCGACAAGACAAAGGGGAAAGATCGACCATCTGACTCATAATCAACATCACCTGCATCCACAATAAATACCTCCCAAAAACGAGTTTCTCCATTTCACACTTAGAGATCTTGTAGGGTTGCTCAAAGCAGGTACTGGTAATATCTAGATGTCAGACCTGGAGATTCGTGCTAACCTGGCAAAGATATTAGAATGATTATGAAAATATATTTGGATTTTTAAATCATCTGTCCCCCAGATTTTGTCAGTCATTATTCTTATTAGACTTTTTATATTTCAAACTAAGTTGTGTTTTTTTTTTTTGTGTGTGTCTTTCATTTATGAATTTCGAAATGATCTATTCCAGATTATTAGATGCTCTCTTCAGATTCATCCTCTTCTTACTAACTGGTTTTGAAGCCGAATGAGATAAGTTCTTGATTTTACAGAGAAAAATAAAACAGGGAAAAACAACAACAAAAACAATTACATCAAAACGATAGCATCACCAGCAACAACAACAGCATTATCAACAACTGTGAGAACAAAACAGCAACAGGGAACCAGAAACACCACAAATTCATGGGATAGCCTTAACAATACGAGCGGAGGAACCGGAAATAGATGGGTGGTAACATTCTGAGCAAATACGTGATTACGTGATTAGCAATCATATATTGAGTTGTGCAGGTGCCTGAAAAATAAGGAAACGAACAGCGATGATTTTTTGAGATGAGAAAATTAATTGCATTATAAAATCTATGTTGAAGAATCTAGGGTAAAAAAAGCACTGCTGCATGCTCACAAAAGTATCTACTCACCCTGTTGTTTAAAGCAATAACAACAAAAACAACAAGAAAATCCTTAGACATCGGTGTGAGAGATAAAAACACATTCTCAGATTCTAAAATTGCATAATGAACTCTTAAAAGGTAACTCAATGCATGAAGTTGCTCTGAAACGGTGTCTAAGGTTTGCAACATAGATAGTAATTATGAGGAAATAATACCATCCACTTGGCAAGAGTGCCGCTTAAATACAGAGTGACGCTCATAGCGCTGGGATGTCAATCTTGAAATTTCCCAAAAGATGTATCATATAAGACAGCTGTCTTTCAAAACTTTCTCCAGCCTTGATGTATATGATTGTCGTCGTCTTAGTTTTTATTGAGAGAGAGGGTCGTGCTGTAAAAGATCATTATTAAGTATTGTGTGTCACTGAGTTCATTCCTCGATACTAGTTAGAGGCATAAAGCTGATTAATACCACCCCTCCCCCTCCCTTTCCCCTGGGGGAAAAAAGAACTAAGGATTAATTACTTCATTTTAATTATGCTTTGGCAAAGCTTTTGTAAGTCAAGACATGGCTTTCGTTTTTTACGATTCGCACTAAAAGTGAGTTTGTGTGATATCTTCCCTCCAGCACTTTCTATGTGAAGGCAAAGTCGGCTGACGAACTCTTCCAGAGGCTTTGATTTAGTTTGGGATACGTAAATTGTTTTGTCAAAATTGATCCGAATAGATTTGTTTTGACATAGCTAGGGAACGGCTAGAAACCCCCGTCTTTTTTTTAGCAGGGAATCCAACCACTCCAAATCATTGACATAGAAAACGAAATACACAGGACTGGTGTCCTCCGATCTCATTGTGGAGGGGTAACATACGAAAGCAAGTGTTCTATTTTTAGCAGGAAGTATAAACACTTCGACGGGGATTTCCAGGTATGTGCTTAGTCGAACCTGAATTATGAACTATCGACAGAGTGACAGCAGTACGTAATTGCTCTCTCGATTCCGTACGGAGAGAATCCTAAGCAATAAATACTTTTCTTTACGTAATGTTCAGTTTAATTATCCAAAATACCAACATTGAGGTGCTCCCGTTCAGTATTACGCAATATACTTTGTGTTGCACGGCAGTATAAGTTTGACCTATCTTTGCTATAAATCTTGAAAATTACTGAATGCATCCCATGAAATTTGGCGCACAGAATTGTGTACCTTCTTACGTAAACAGGAGAAAAGCTTATTATATTTGACATTATTCTAAAAATGCGATTTTAATGAATAATAAACTCGCGAGAGTGTCTATATTTATTCATCGTGGCCTTTGGTGATAAATGCAG
The DNA here is from genome assembly GCA_038406235.1 of Peronia verruculata. Lineage (NCBI taxonomy): Eukaryota > Metazoa > Mollusca > Gastropoda > Systellommatophora > Onchidiidae > Peronia > Peronia verruculata. Next base: position 3,391 of record JBCAUA010474454.1, on the reverse strand, counting down.
TGACATCAGGTTTTCGCCCTGTCCATTGATCTTGTATTTGTCATGTTTGTGTTACAATTATGGAGCGAGGATCTGGAGATTATCCATGTCAGCAGTGCCTTTTTTATATTTATTTTTAAGGTGTTTAGCTGATTTACTAACCCTATTATTACTTGTAATTAGACCTATGTTAATATATGCTCGCTAGTGGGCTGTGCAGACGGCTATCTGAAAACGGTATAGAGATCTGTTGTAATTTGTGTTGCACTTTTTTTGGGCATGTTTTGGCACTTTTTGCCGCATTTTTTTGGCTTTTTCTGGGCACTTTTTGTGGCATTTTTTGACATTTTTTGCCGCATTTTTTGGCATTTTATGGCTCTGAAAATGGCATTTTTTCTCGGATCCCTGGTGTTTGATCCAAAATGTCCGATGATAGAATTGGAGGGGTAGGGGAGGGGTAGTGTGATGAACAGTTCATATTCGACTAAGCAAAAGCTGGAAATTCCAGCCGGAGTGTTTATACCCTGTGCTAAAAAAATAGAATACTCACTAATGTTTGTAACCGCTCCATCAGGAGATCCAAGAACAATTGTCGCCAGTCCCGTGCATTTTTTATGTGTTTTTCTATGTCAGTGGTAGTGAACAGTTTGAAGTGTTTGTACCCTCCTACTAAAATTAGACTGGAATTCCCAGGCGTTCGCTTGGTCGAAACAAATCTATTGCAACCCTCAGCATGCGCTCCGCCTGATTTCTACTCGGTTTTAAAGGAAAAAGAGCGCCATGTGAACAAAACATTCCGCCCCTTTCCCCGTTTTAGTCCTTTACTTTACATTGTTTAAACAGTAATATTACTTGTTGCATAGAAACCATTATGCTTCTTTCATGCCTTTTGTTTAGTTCAATTATGTCTGCGCCGGAGAACTGCCACCCGCTCGCCGGACCTACATGTTAGCGTTAGGGTGGACGCGCTGGTCGAGGGTTCCAGCAGGTCAAGCCAGCTGGATTGTTTTATTATTTGGTATACTGTAGTGTCAGTCCGGGACCGGAGTATAGCCACGGCCTTTAAAATAAATTTGAGATAAATGTAGAATAAAACAATACCAACAACAACATCAGCATCAAAATCAACATCAGAATGAACGTCAACAGTAACATCAACAACAACAAAACAAACAAACAAAAAGTGAAAAGGAAATTAAGTAGTGAACAAGTGGAAACTCATGACAAATATAGGCAAATGAATGTCAGCTTAAATTATAGATGGGCTCGAATAGGCGTCTTTCATCTGTGAAAGATGAATGTTCGTATTACTGAAATATCGAGCTCCTATGCCACGCATGACATCTTAATTGGTATATTTTATAGATTCATCATTTTAAGTGTCAGAAAATTTCTTGTCACAGCTTGGGTAGAAAATTCAAGTGATCAATGGAAAGAACAATAAAAAAAAAATAATAATAATAAAAATACTCCTGCTAGAGAAACGCCTCGTAAAAACAAAACAAAACAAAACAAAAAAAAAAACCCTTGTAATTTGACATAAATTATCATGTAAATATCAGAGATACTCCGAATGACGTAGAGGTGTTTTCCACACTTACGGTCAAAACAAAAACAATGGGGAAATCAATAACCGGAGACCAGGGTCGGGTGGGTCGGGTCTCATCATAACCAGGAACAGATATGAAACTTTCAATAAGGGGTTTATTTTCATTCTGTTCCGACCCCCCCCCCCCCTCCCTCACCATCACACGATCTCAAGCTCTAACTGCATTTCTCTCAAACTGATTGGCAATTGTTCTCAGAAGAGTTCGTCCCTATCCTACGTTCACGAGTTTTTCGTTCAGTCATACTGACTTTTAGAATGTCTGTAATCACCTGGGAGGCCAATAAACCATCATGGCTTATCAATTAATTACTCACTGGTGACAGTTGCATTGACACAGTAACTACAATTATGTGCGGGGCACACAAACACAAATGCGCCATCATTACAGGTGGTTTTACAGCTCCCTGTTGTTCCCGCACATTTTGGTGTCAGTCCTGCTCACTGTGTGGGAGTGATAAACTCTTATTTTTCACGTGAGTTTCTTTGTTTTTCTCTTGGCATTACCAGTTTATACTTCTCTATCTCACAACATCATAATGTAATCTTGACTTTGATTTTCTTATGTCTAATATTCTTTTTTTTTTTTGGTTATGTCGACTATCCATCAAAGTACAGTTACAATATTGAAAATAATAACTCTAGTCTATACTACTTTATCTCCCGAACACATATGGATTAAATAATAATAATAATAATAATGTAATATATCTTCAGAAGTCTCAACAGATGGTGATCAGAAATATACTAAATGGTGTTTAGTCCAGTTAACAAAAGCTAAAGGGATCGGTGCTTCCCTAGCTCTTCTATTTTAAAGGGGGGGGGGGCGTCCTGGAGGTGATTTTTTTATTAGTAAAGTTACGTTATTTTAACCATTTCCATCGTATTCAGCATGTTCAAATTAGGGGAAAAACAGAAAAAAAATTTTGACTTTTTCATACGGTTGCCATGGCAGCGCCGCCATCTTTGATTTTGGTGTCCTTATATTGACTGATTTTAAAATCTATCTCCTCCGCCGAATTTCAACGAAACTTGATAGAACTTGCGGAATACATTGTCTGATATAATATCTAAAAAGTTACGTATTTTTATTACTTTCCATGTAATACAAAATTTTCTATACATCTTTGAAAAAACCATATAGCAAAAATTCAAATTTCGGCATTTTTTCAAACTAAAAACCCGATTTTCTCAAAAACTTACCCACCGAATTTAACGCACATACTTAACTTTTTAGGTATTATAGATAAAATGATGCATGCCAAATTTGGTTTGAATCGGTTTGGAAACAAAAGAGGAGATAGAAAAAATGTTTTAAAAAACAGGGTTATGAGAAAAAGGCGTTTAAAGTTTTTTTTTAGCGAAAGATTGACATGAAGAGTTTTTTATTCGTCTTTCAGGCTCGGAATTGCCTTTTTTACGTACTAGTGCTCTCTTCATGACTTCTGGGTCTCTGATTGCCGTTTTTTTTGGCTCTGTGGGCGTATCTTTTATCGAATTTTGTTCCCTACCCCCCATCTTTTTAAAAGCCACTTTCGGGTTTTTGATCGCCCCCATAATATCATTTTTGAGTGCAAACCAAGAATGTTTAGACCTTTACTATGACATAGTCGACAACAGAGCTATTAGTAGCAGAAAGAAAGCAAAATTGCGCTATTTATGCGATGGAGAAAGTCATTTTAGAACACTTACATTGATAATTTGCATAATCAGCAGTTTCTGTCGCCTTATAGTGGTCATCCAGTGTCCAACCCTGGCACTGGAACTCGTGATATTGCTAGGAGAGGTGATATTCAAGTGCTTTTT
>JBCAUA010474344.1:0-17306 GCA_038406235.1 Peronia verruculata | reverse complement strand
ACATACATACGTACATACATACATACATACATACATACATACATACATACATACATACATACATACATACATACATAAAGCCATGAAATAAATGAATGGATTTGTAAACAGGTTAATATGGAGGAAACAATAAGATACTACATTATTTAGATTTTTTTGGAAAGCCGTGGACATGATAATGCCATTCATTCATTTATTCATTTACTCTTTCTTTCGTTCTTCTTTCATTCTTTCTTTCTTTCGTTCTGTCCCTTTGTCAGTTATTCTTTCTTTCCTTCCTTCTGTCATTCTTTTACAATCATCAAAACTGTTTCATTGTTAACACAGAGAGTTGAGGTGAAGCTGAAATCGATTAAAGAAATTTTCTGTCTGGAAGAACAGCCAAGCCTAAAAGACGTGGTGGGCTTCATTCTACTCCGTAAAAGTTCATCTGGCTTAATGTCCGGTTATACACTTTTCAATCACTCTATTTTTTTCTGCTAGTAACTGTGAAGTAATGGAAAATATTCCAACTGCCACACTATCAGTTTAACCTTTGTAACTCGTAGTTTTCATTAGCAATCATGAGTCATGTTCATTGTAAGCCGATTGACTTTTCAATGTCGGATAACATAAGTATTGATTGTATAGAAGAGAAAAAAAATCACCCTTTCTCTTGTAATAGTTTATATTCGACAAAGCAAAAACCTGGAAATCCCCGGCAGAGTGTTTGTACCCCCTACTAAAAATAGAACACTCACCGATGTTTGTTACTGCACCACCACAAGATCCGCTGTTGTCACCAATCCCGTGCATTTATGTCAGTGGTAGTGAACAGTTTTCAGTGTTTGTACCCCCTTACTTAAATTAGACGGGGATTTCCAGCCGTTCGCTTGGTCAGAACAGATCTATTTGAAACATGAGTAGCGGAAACGTCTTGAAAAATTACATCATAACATGATGGAGTTCTTTCTCACCATGAACATTTTGTGTTTTTGCTGCTTCATTTTTTTTTTTTTTCAAGTAGCAGAAGAACTAGTTAGCTTTTATTTCTGTACGATGCTTGTGTTATACTTTTCGTACTTGCAAATGAAAGGCATTGTTGTTGTTTGTGTAAGGGTTTAATGACACATCAGCAGGATTACGGCTATATCGTGTCAAACACGGTAAGATACGTTTATTTTTCGAGAAGAAGAGAGGAAAGAGCGCAGGAAAGAAGACAGGTGCAAAGAGAGAGAGAGAGAGAGAGAGAGAGAAAGAGAGAGAGAGAAAGAGAGAGAGAAGAGGTGTCTCTCCTGGAATGTCGAGAATATGCCACTCCATGGAAGACATCCCACTGATTCCGGGCTTACACCGCCTGCAGAGAATCTGTTTATAAATGCCGCCCCCCCCCCCCCCGCGGGGGAGCAAAATTAAATAAAAGTAAGTAACTATGTTGGCTGATTAACAAAGCTCATTTCTATCTCTGTCTGCCTATCTCTTTTTCACGTCATTTCTGTCTTCTCTCCACTCCACCCCTCCTGCCCCCGAACCACCTCCCCCACCTTTCCACCTCCGACAACTGTGCATTTGCCTCTTCCTTGTCCAAAAACAGGTTAAACCAAAGGTTTAACTCGAGTGTTTATGACGCCTGGCAGGGGTTTAGCCAGGAAGTAGCACTGCAGATCTCGGGCAAAGATTTTCCTGTTTGTCTTGCAGACAGTTTTAGCTCCTTATCTGTGCAGTTCCACCATGGCCGTGCGCTGTAACAGGCAAGATTCGATAGTGGTTGGCTGAACGGTGCTCTGTGCCTTCGATATCATAGTGGCGATAGCTAGCTGGACTTAAGTCCTGTTTAAACTTGAGGTTCTAGCCCGATTTAACGTTTGTGTCATTGTCATACCGCTTTGTCTTTCTACCCGGAATTCTAGCCGGCGTTTGAGCCGGATTAAAGTCCGTGTCATGGTCATATAGCCTTGAAGTTCTAGTCGGACCTAAATCCTAACGATACCCAGAACAACATGACGTAATATGTTCAAATAAACACAAAAATTAGCAAAACTTTAAGTACAGCTAGACAATTCGTATCCCATTTCTTGTGAAGATGTTCATTGCTTTGATTAGGACGCCTAAGAAAAGAGACGATCAAATAATAACATAGACATGTAAATGGCTTGCGACAAGACTCAGAAACCAAGTGAATCACTGGGACGAAGTGGCATTGATGGTCAAGAGGTTAAGTCGTCGGACTCGGGACCAAAAAGTCTGGGTTTGATAACTTGTAGATTTTGACATTTTAGCCTTAGGAAAAAGACAACTTACACAATTTCCTGATTAGATTCAAGCTAAAATTGGTACCTGGCTAGAGACAGTGACTGATAGTGTAAGACTGAAAATGACCAAAGCGCTTACCAGGTAGCCGGTTTGTCTGCTTCCCAGGAAGTTGAGAATGTAGGTCAGAACGTCAGAGTCCCTTTGGGGTTTGTCGGACTCATAATAAATTGGGACTCGACACGATGAAATCAGGCGCTCGTCAAATGTTTAGCATACCGGTATGGGGTTACTGGTATCACTGTAAAGATAATTCATTCCCTTTAAGTGTGCGAACAAATTAATGTTCTACATTGTGCAGAAGTTGAGAATTTGGCAATTGAAGACGATGGAGGTGGCCTGTTACTGCAGATAAATTTATTGAGAAAATGGCTGACCAATTTTGTAAATCCTTCTTAATCCTTGTTAGAACGTGCCACTATATTACAATTTTGAGGCTTTTACTTGGTCTAGTTCTGTAAATTGAGCTCTGAAATGTATTTTTAGATTTATACAGAAGGGTTTGATAAAAAAAAAAAATGGGTTAAAAATTCATTCACTGTTAATAAACACGTGATTTTTTTGCTCGGCTTAGTTTGACGAGCTCCTGATTTCATCGTGTTGCGTTTCAACTGGGTACGTGGACAGGGGTTATAGAAATGCACTTCGTTATTGTTATTTTAGTTCATGAATATCGTTACCATTACTTTAGTATTCAGTAACATTTTTCCAGTTGGTTTGAATTAGTTCCTGTCAAAGGATGCATCAATGCACTCACAAAGAAACCATAGCGCTGCCGACGTCATTTTGCAAATCTGAGTGGTCACAGACCGGAACTGACGCCTACATTTCACAGCAGGAGAATGAGGCAGTTTGGCTGTCAACAGAATTATGTCCCTTTGCCAAGTACAAGAGGTATGTTTGCTTTGGTTGTGTTGGGGTTTAACGACTCATCGGGACGATTACGGGTTGTGTGCGTCAAACACGGTACGATACGTTTACATGTCGAGAAGAAGAGAGGTAAGAAAGCAGGACAGAAGACAGGAACAAGGAGAGAGAGAAGAGATGTCTCCCCAGGAATGTCGATGAAGGCACTCCATGGGAGACATTCCCACAGATGAAGGGCTCACACCAACCACAGGTTGGAGAACCAACTGGTAAACCCCGGTACAAGTGGTATAATACAAGCACGTGAAGAAGCCCCCCCCCCCCAACATACACACTTTTTTCGCCTATCATTTGAAACAAATGAGAGAGAATTCTGTAAAAAGCAAGTGATGATTTTTTTTTCTCACCTTAACTGTTCTTTCATAAATTGTTTTGCATTACCTGTATCAATATGAAAAAAGAATTCTTTATCTCTCTTACAATGTTCTGTCTTACATCTCTTGTAACCCCCCCAAAAAACAAAAACAAGTTGGTCGTTAGATCCCGCAGCTAAAACCATCTGCATCGCATAATCGCCTTCACCACCCCTGCGATCATAAACAACAAGTGTGTAAGGCGTTTTCCAACTTGATTAAACCATTAACACTAGCCACTACTATCATTATTTAGAAGGCATCCAGGTTCAGTCGGGGTCTGTCACTCATAGCGAAGAGATTTAGTCAAAAATGTCTACCCACAGTAACAAAGTCAAGCCAGAAAGTAAGACAAACATACGGCCAAGGCAAGGTCAAGGTCATAGGTGGGTGGGATTTCATGAAAGATTGGTGAGCTCCATTAGACTCTTCTGTGTTTCTTAAGTACGACCTCTAACATTACAGTGTGGTCTGTTAGCTCAGTGATTTGTGTTGCGGCCTTTGGAAGCAGATATGTCGGTGGTTCAAATCGCAACGGTTGCATGTTGTATCCTTGGGAAAAATACATAACACACAATTTTCCTCAGCCCACCCATCTGTAAAACGGGTATCTGATGTATATCGGGAGAAGTACAGTGGCGCTGCACTGCGGCGATGCGGTCTGAAATGGCCAAGCCAATTTCCCCTCTTGGGAATCATGGGATGGTACTTTTACTTTCACTTTCACTTTCAAAGAATCGCCCACATAGACATGTCCTGGGTTATTCATCATCTTTCAGCTTAACTTTGCCTACTCCCAACTGGCCACCTCAGGTTACAATCTTGCATGGTCTATCTATAAGACTATAGATATAAATCTGCAGAAAAACCCACAAAAGGCTCATGGACTGGAAAACTACTAAATGTATCCATCTGGAATTCGGCATACAACATTGCTGCAAAAAGATCTGTGTGTCTACCAACATAAAGCATGACCTTATTCTGAAAAGGCGATGACAATTAAACATTTGATCTGTACAATGACATGTTCAAGACAACAAACATGTTTTCTTTTAACTAACATTCAGTTTTATCATCCAAAATATCAAAACCCTTACAGACGCGTGGTAGCCTTGGCTTGACCAGTGATTAAAAAAAAATTCCCCTCGAAGGCCGTGGGTTCTCTTGCAGATCCTATAGAAACTTGTGGATCAGTGCAGTTTTAAACTTCAACCAACGCCAGAATTTTATTGTTGCAAAGCAGAATCTGATTTATATTTGACAATCATATTTAGATCTGGAATTTTAACAAATCGTGGGAAATCAAAACAATAGTTTTTAGAAGAGATCCTAGGCAGAGAAATTAGAATCTCGACTCCAGGCAGAGTTTGTACTTGTAATCGCCCAGTGTGATTAATTTGTTGACTTGACAAGCTGTCCACTCAGTGGTATCGAAGAGCAAACTGGGCTATATTTATTGACTCAGCGGCGGTGGGCAGATTCGAACTAAGCCCTGCATCAACATCCTGCTGGGGACGTGGCGGTGAAGACAAGTGGGCGTTGTGTTGTTACCAGGGGGAGATAATCCGCCCTGATGTTGTCATCGTTAGCGGTGTTTTCCCTTTGAAACAAATGTGTGTCGACCTTTGGACCCTGAGATATGCACCATTAGGAGGCTGCAAGGCCTAACCAAGACCGTTATTGTAACCTATGGTCAGGCAGATCAAAACAACAAACAAACAACTAAACAAACCAATTAAAAAAAAAAAAGAAAAAAAAACAAAACAAAAAAATAAGAGCACTTAAACCAGACATCGTATTGGTTTAAGAGTTTTTTTTAACGAAAAAAGAAACAGTAACATTTAAAAAAAACTTTTTTTAACATCTAAAACAACTGTGCAACTGTAATGTAATTGAACAAAACGTCAGTTTCAACACACAGACACGAACACACAAACATACACACACACACACACACACACACGCACGCACGCACGCACGCACACACACACACACGCACACACACACACACACGCACACACCATAGCACGAACGTAAATTGACAAAAACATCCCCTATTTTTCCAGAAATAAAGTTGGATTATTTTTACTCCCAATAAAATATAACTCCACCAAAATAATAATAATAATAATAATTTTATGAAATAGAAAAAGACTGTCCAACCGGCAACTAACTAAACAATTTGAAAAAACATTGAAAAAAGCAAATAACACTTATAAATAACTTCTTCTTGATGTTGAAATGAAGGTAAGCCAAACTTTCAGACCAAATTGTTAATCTCCAGTTATTCATAAACATCCAAACTGTTCTTGGAGTTCGAGCAAAATATGAAATAGGGGGAAAAAAAAGCAGAAAATGATAAAGAAACAGAAGTAGATCTATGTGTGTTTTCCTTCAGTGAGATCTGTCCCTCTTTATCTCCCTGTATTTTTTCTATGCCTTACCAAATCAAACAAGGACATGCCTCAGGCAGAAATAAAAGAAAATCAAACTTTCATGGATTAACAAAATCAACCTCTCACGGATTTCCTCTTCGTATGCAATGGGATGGTTATCTTAGAAATTGTCACTAGTGTGTTGTTTGGACCACAAAATAGCTTTGTTGCTTTATCTCCATTGGTTGCTCTATCTCCACTTTAAATCTTTTGGGCTATTTGGAGATAGATTATATAGGTATATATAATATGAAAGAGAGATAGTAAATCCACTGTATGATGTAATTACATGTATTTCACTAATCACTTGCCCAAACATAGAGATTTTGAGCGTCATTTTGTCCCAACTCGTATATCAAGTATGTGCAAAAACAATTGCTTAACATATAATGTTCTCAAAATGCCAAAACTGGAGACAGACCAACCAAGACCTGAGCTCACAATACAGGTATGCATCAGCCTTATACATTTCAGTGTTTGACCGTTCGCCCCAGATGTGGTGGACATTTTCTCCTAAATATGTTTGAAAAGCCAGCTCTTATTAATAACAATAATTAATAATGCAAACATTAAATCTGTTAACTCATGACAAGCAGCTTGGCTGTATATCGACAAAAGAAACCAATGTTTACACTGACAAAATAGGTTGTCTGCACAAGGGAAAACAAGCAAAGCTGGGCCTTAAAACAAACGGTCAGTTCATAAACACTTCACACAAACTTCTTTTTTCTTTTTTTTTTTGCTTCTTCCCATACTTACTCCATGTGCCTCACATGCATCTGTATATGCCAATCAAAGGGAAATAATTCAGCCAACAGTTAAAAACAGCTGACTGGAGTACATGTGCCACACAAGTCGTAGCCATCCTTTCAAATAGGTAAGATATTGAAAACACACAAATACAGTGTCATTGTAATTACATGTAGTCCCACAGCCAGTCAAAATAAGACGTAAGTCCCTGGGCTAGAACTGAGAAATCGGGCCCTGAATGTGATGAGGGGGGTCAGATATCATTTTATTTTGCTGCAGAAATCTAAATTGCATTCATCTCTGAACATGATAGCATCGGCCTTACCTCGATTTATAAATATTTCCTCCTTAAAATTGGGTTTAAATGGGTGGAACGTGTGTAGATTTATGAGTTAGAGGGTTGATTTCTTGGAATTTCTGTCATTGCGGGGGAGGGGGGGGGGGGGGAGGGGTGTTTGTCCCTACTTGTCTCTTTAAACTGCAATACTTCTGGCTAGAATAAAGCTAGCTCAAAGGGTATGAAATAAGCTTTCACATGATACCAAAAAACCCCATGTTGTGAAAATTAGACATCATACATCTCATTTCCACTGTCTGGGAGACACATTTCCTCCGCAACCACTCATCATTATTCCAAGTCATCTTTTTTTTCTCCCTTTCTCTTTCTCTCTCTCTCTTTCTGGCCCCAGAATGAAGTACCTAATGGTCTATGAATTACATGTACATGTATCTGAGGGTCAAGAAAAACTTTGGCTTTACTCCTAACCGGGTCATTTAGGGTTAACTAACAATACTAACATGATATGAACGATAAGAATTAAGGGATATGAGGCAATCAAGAAGACGTTACAAATAATTATCTCATGGCCGTCACATGGGATCTGTATGTAACGCCATAATGATACATGTACCTCAGACATAACAAACTAACGATACTGCTGTAATGCTATTAAATCACACTTGCACCACTATTTGTTGCACGACTAGGTCACATGAATTGATGTCAATGGTCAACTTTTTCATATGTGTAACGGAAAAAGAAATGTATATGTACTTCCCCTTGTTCAAAGGAAGTATTTGGCTCCCACTCTCATACAGGTGTGGCCATGTTCCATTAAAACTCAAGTTATGAGATCCAAGATCAGTAAAATCATAATTCCTGAGCAAAGCTCTTTTTTGACATTTGATTTACTGCATCCAGTTCAACAACATTTACCTCTAGCTAAAATGTGAGTTCCTCTCTCGTCCAGTACAGTGTTTCAATTCCTAGAATCAAACTATTTATATTTTCCACCACTCACACCTGAATTTAAATTAATATACCTTTACAGCCATTATCTGTTCATGTAATTAAATATATCAAAAATCACTTTCAGTCTGCTCTTATCACAAATAACCACTTTTTGCATACATGTATACATACAGAACAATTTTGTAACAGAAACTGGCAACATCTCATTCATTAAAAAATAATGTATTTCATACCTATTGCATTTTCAATGAAATTTTACAACTATGAATACAAAACATCACTTGTATTTCATTCTCTTTTCACCTCTCAACCACCTCTGGATGGCTATCTCGTACAAATTCACCTCACAAACTAAATGAAATCCATCACATATACACAGTCTGGAACAGTAAAAACATATCAAGCACAGAGAATGACAAAAGGCTGGGGCAAATGTAAAAAGAAACAAAGGCTGACTGGTTCAAAAACATCTTTAAAAGATAAACCAAATGTAAATCAAAATGATAACACATCATGCTTGAACTCTTATGTTCTTTATCTGAAGTATTTCATAAAGAAGTTTTGCCAATGTTTCTTTCATGCACTCTCATATTTACTGTATGGAGGGTATTTTAATGTGGAGTTTTATTGGCAGCAGCCATTCTTAGCAAACAATTCCTGCAATAAACTTTCCACAATCAAGACGTTCCAGCGCAGAATTTAACCGTGCATACTCACAAACAGATCAGGCAGCTTTGAGGAGTCAAGAAAAACTGCAATTGAAGATGTGCGCCACCAACGTAAAGAATCTGTCCACCAATCTCTAACCAACAGTCAAAGCCTTATGTGCCCAAACTGCTCCAGAGTAAGCCTACATCTGACTTACGCGGCCACCTGAGACCATGCTGCCTGGGCCCAACCACTGCCCAGGTCATCTTGGCACAGGAAGATACAGCCATCACGTACAACGGTAGAAAATCATTACGCTGACGCTTTGTTGTCTGAGGTCATACTGACTTGTCCTATCACAAGCTCCAGTGGAATTCTACCAAATTCATACTTCATAAGAACAATCTGACATGTTCAAATTTATACAAAATTACAAGTGAACACGAGAGCCATACTCCGCATGAAATGCACGAGTTGAAAACTGGGGCCTAAGCTTCGCAATCACCAGAAAAATCTAAAGATACAATGTACATTAAATGAAATCTGTTGCTTTGTCAAGCATATGAAACAAAAATGACAACAGATGAATTGAATTGGATGGCTTGCTTTGAAAAGGAAATAAAAGAGCAAAAACAAATACAATTTTTGTACTATCTTGCTAGAAGATATTAAAACAAAAAAAAATGAAAGAAAGAAACTGCCTTGCTTTGCCTAGAATATGGGACAATAAAAATACACTGTGATTATTTCTGCATTACATAAACTGGCTTGATTTGTCTAGACTGTTTGGAAAAAAATTTATGTTTTGAAAGGTGTGTTAAATGCAGGTCTAATAGATCACATAATACATTTTTTAAATCCCCTAATGGAAGGTATCTCGACAGGTTTTTGTTTTTTAAAAAAAATGTCATACCCCCCCCCCCCCAAAAAGTTTTTCCTTTAAAAGAAAAACAGCTGTTTTGGTCACTTGTTGTGGGTCCCCTGCCTTGCTATTCTTGTTTTGGTATGTACAAGTCCCTAATATCCCTGTCTCACATTCTACTTTTCCCTACTCTTCTATCTAGGCTTCAAAGCTTGCTGTACTGAAAGGTATATTTATCTGTGTGGGTTTTTTTTTTGTTTTTTTTTGTGTTTTTTTAGATCGAGGGGTGCACGAGGAGATACAGAGCAGGGCAAATAACAAAAAAAAAAAAAACAAATTACAACAAAAAAGGGTAGGCCTACGTATATTCAAGTGCAACAAGAAAGTCCCCACTACAAGGAGACAAGAGTGGACCAGCATACTTTGTGCGTTCTTCACAAGAACAAAACTAAATAAGTTCAACTGCATCATACAGAGGAAAATTTTGAGCTGGCTGGCAGAATGGCCATCGTATTGGATGGAACTTGGATTTAGGTCTCATTTATGCAAATAACACTCTTAGAACACATGATGAGAGAGGAGAAATTGCTGAGATGTTACTTACAATCAGATTTATCTGTCTTTTTAAATCATTATAGCCACTGAGCCCCTTTTGACTCAGCATAAAGATCAGGTGGGGTCAAACTAAAAACATCAGTCAAACTGATATTATTGCCATTTTTTTTTTACTTAATCAAATTGGAATTGCTGTATCCTGATGCAAGTATGTGTAACAGTCTTGGTTCTTCACGCTGAAACTCTTTTTCTACGAAAAACAATTCCCAACTTGTTTGATGAAAACCAAGCATGGCCAATGATAACAAATCTAACACAACAATCTATACACAAAGCATCACTATCTTCATTTACATCAAATCTGAGCAATCAACCAACTTTCAATCACCATAGAGTTCTCTAAGTAAAACAAACTGCATCTTTTTCACTGAACTTATCACACTTCAGAAAAGCATATCGCAACAAATCCCACATTTGTAAAACAAAAAAAGAAAAAAAAAAAGAAAAAAGCCAGAGAGGAAAACTATGTGGAGTCTTTGTTTTCAAATCTCTTTGTCTTTGTTGTGTAGAAGAACATCTGCAGAGTTTCTTTCTCCATGACGGGGATGGTTTTAAAATGGCTGGCCACCGCCTGGAAATAAACAAAACCCAAGAGAATTTCATAAATAATTTATTTACATTAACTGCATCACACACAGCTGCATTCATTGTGGACTGACACATATTGATATCTTTATATGTCTCTATTATTTTTATCCATAGAATTAAAAAAAAAAAAAACATAGGGGAGTTCTTCCCTTGCTGTATTGTCCAATCGAACACATATACGTCAAATTACTTAATCCTTGATACGAGTAGTGTGTTTATTGAATTTATGAGAAATTCATATAATTTGAAGTAGTTTGTGACTGTCTGAGAATTTTGAACTCATACACATACATGTAAATTAAACTTAAATGCATAAAAATGTTTCATGCTTGATGATACCTGTATTGAAAGCCATAAATGGTAATTTAATAATTATTTTAATAACATGAACAGCACACAAGTTTGAAATGGACATCAATGATTTTCAGCCAGGTGTCATACAGAGAAAGTCATTTGCAGCTTGTCATGCCTCATATGTGGCTAATGAACACACCAAGGAACAGGACAGATGTCACACAGCCATTTCATATTCCACAAGCTATTAAACGTTTTGTACAAACAGCTGAAAATTCCAGTCATATAAACAAAGTTACTCATCGTCCACTGAGGAGGTCATGTGACGTTACTCATATGCTAATCGACCCTCTAAGCAAGTCGTTCATGATGAAATGTACTTGTTCAATTTGGTCTTCTTCCATTCGCTGTTGGGCGGACTGTGAGTTTGTGTCAATTATTGTAGGCTTAAAATTTTGAAACTTTTGTCAACTATGGTGACTGCAGAAGTACCACAAGATGTTGAAGAGATAGAAACAGACATCAATACAAGATTTATTCATTCAGTCAAAGAAAATTCTTTCATTCACTGCGCTGAAGATCCAAAACATACGGACGACTGTAACATTCTTGTATAGTTTTTAAAATTCTCATGATCCTTTAATAATTTCTCTGAACAGCATATGGTATTCTCCTTCAACTTCAGGTTTGGCCAAAATCAGCCATACAAATATTGAATTTGTTTATTTCTTCATCAATTATATCATCAACATAACCACCATAGACACTGATGCATTGACCGCGGTTTCGTTTGAAGCTGAGATGAGTATGATTTTTCTGTTTGACTGCCTCAAAAGTCGTGGAGCGTACAACTTTCCTTGTGGAACAAACAGCATGTGACGATTGACTAGAAACGATGGATTTGCTTGCAAGTGACATACAGAAATTACAGGCTTCAGAGAGTGACAAGTAGTAAAACAAGTGACGTTTGACAAGCAACTTTCTCTGTATGCCCACCTGCCTTACAAATCTTTTCAGTCTCAAAGGTATCATTATCAGAGTTGTCAGCAGGGTAGAACTATCGAAGAACAAGAACATACGGAAAAGAACATCATCTAAACAGTGTCTGACTGAGAGCATGTTGTTATGGACGGGTAATGACGAGAGGGCAAAACAAAAACTAAATCCTATACTTGTGAGATTATTTTATGATGACAGAATGAACTAATCTCACATTTATTTACACTGCTAATCTTCACAAGTTTGACGGATTTTGGAGGTGTGAATTTGCAGCCACTGCATCTAAGCCTTCTTTATTTCAGCCTGTTTCTGTGCAGTTGTTTCTGGGGCCATTCCATTTAAGCTTACTTTGTTTCAGCCAGTTTTCAAACAGCTTTCCATATGCCCAAACCCAAAGAGGCAACTTTTTCACTGTGTTTGTATTCAAAATCGTAAAAGCCTGTTCATTTCTAATTTATAGCAAAAGATCATTATCTGAAAATGACAGCCTTAGTATAAATAAATAATTCTCACAACACAGCAAACTTCCATGAGTCTATAAAGAAAAACTTACATCAGCCAGCTGAGCTTTACTCAGACCAGGGCGGGTGGGCAATTTGTAGTGTCTTTTATATCTTCTCAGAGTGTTTACAGGCATTTGGTAGAAATCAATCTGAAAAATTTGAGCATGCAATTGTCAATATTCTGGCACTATTTGGTCTTATTAGATTCCACTAACAAAGTTGAAAAAAAAAAAAGAGAAAATATTACAAAGGGCCAGCATACCACAAAATTAACAAACCTTTTATGTAGTTGATTTCTCGTCAGTTGTTTATGGAGAAAGACGGATTTACATTAAGAAGGTCATCTTTTCCTATGCATACCCTTGTCTTCATTGTAAGACTATACAATAAAAACATGTCCTTTAAAAAAAACGTCAAAATTCATTAACTTTCTGTATTTGACAAACATATTTGCAGCTTTTGCGTCAAATTGTACCTAACTGTCTACTCATCTTCTAGTGTCCATCTGGTTGTTGATGTCATTTATAAAAATCTAAGACAACTATAAATTTCTGCTTGTGATTACTTACTTCGACCATTTCCTCAACCCCGTCATGGAAACCTTGATCATCTTCACTATCTTTGCGCTTTCTTTTGGTTCTGATATTCTGAATCTGGGTCTTGTGGTGGTCACAGATGTAAATATGTGGGCTCTAGAATACAAAGAATATAACAATATGTTTGCAAAAAACAAAGAAAACTGTGACAATCTGAAATAAATATATATGGTTAAACTTGATATCACTGAAAACCTGTGCTACTGTAGGGCAACCAAAAACTATGCACAGTTTCTCACTAAGCTTTAAAATTTGTGTCAGTCCTCACACATTTGATAAGATCAACATCAAAGAGAATCTACTGATTTCAAGTCAAATAAGATGGTACTTAAAGCAAAGACACTAAATAAATAAGATCGGACACTCTCTTCTTCACATCACTAAAAAATGTATGCTGTGCCGCTTTTGAATTTGTGCAAATCAATGCTTGCACACCACTGCCCTCCTCTTCTTGCTTTCATGAATACCGCCACTGCTGTCTACAGGCTGTACACTCTTGATGCCTTGGGGCCCTGCATGTCAAGGTAAGCACAAAACTGGCCTAGTGTAAGGTCTCATCAGTATACTGTCTTTGATAAAAGATGAAACGTTTTCTGAGTTTTTTTTTTCTTGTAGTAGCAATATCCATTTATAACTGCAAAAATTATTTTTGAAAATGTTCCTTAATCTTGTTGTTTTATTTCCACCGCCAACTGGTCTGAGATTTTCTCATTATCAAATGAAATCATAAGATCTGTTGTTCAGCCTAACCTCTCAATCCATTAATTTGCCCCATTCTAAAACATTATTTCTTGACCTCTTGTAAAATTTCACAACTTCAATATCTAAGACCTGTTTTGAAACCTTGTGACTAGTCTATGGAGCTGCATATATATGGTATACCACATGAAATTCAATAGAAAATTGTTACTCTAATAATTTAGACTGACTATTCTTGACAATATTGCCTTTTCATTGTATGACGCAAACCACAGCGCCACACTTAAATAATACTGTTGTAATCTGATTTCCCCCCCCCCCCAAAAAAAAGAGAGAGATGTTGAGTGAGAAAGAAAGAATAACTCAGTGTTTATAGTTTTTATTTCATTTCTAAAGTTAAAAGCTTACCATTTCATCTCGGGTGAGTTTCAGTTTGCGAGCCTGATTCTGAATGCGCTTGCTATAGCTTGCATTTCCGGCCTGCCTCTGACATTTCTCCCCACTGTCTATCAAACAACAGACTTGATCATGGCTCGAGCGACTGTCATCTTCAGTACTAAAACCATTGGTGCTGAAGAAAGAAAAACAATCATTTTTCAATTATCTCGCTGTGTGTGCAAGCATTTATTCTATACCAGTTGTGGGTCAAGATCACCTTCACCAGGAAGTTGAAAGATGTATATAGAACATAATTGTAGAGCTAAATCTACTTCTCAAAGATGAAACATAATGTAAGAGTAGTTCTAAAACAAATCTACTCCAAGTATCCTGAAATCTGTCTTCAACATCAAAAGTAGGCCAAAGCCTTGACCTTCATCACACTTCACAACAGCTGAAGCCTAGCCTTTGATTGTACCTAAGGATGTCTAGATCCTTAACACTTGCCACACTCAGGTGGATTTAAAATTCACATTAATATCTGTTGACGGGCACTTAGTTAGCGACTGACACCAAACTGTGTGCTGTTGTTATGAAGTACTGACATTAAGTTTTTCATTTTAGCTCAAGATAAGAGTAGCCTTGACTTCGCTCAAGCATTCTGAGGGGGGAAGGGGGGGGGGGGGATCTTGATGGTTATAAAAGTTGAATAGGGTGAATTCCTTAGTTTTCTCATAATCTCTGTGGTCTGCATTTGTATAGTCTTAAATTTTATAAACATTTGTCCCTTGTACATATAAAATTCTGCTGAGGATTTCCATATTATTTTACTCCAAATTTTTTGTCATTGCCCAATATTCAGAGGGCTTTGCCTCTCATGTAATGTAATGTTTGAGCTTAATTTATGTTGAATGCAATTTTAAGCAAATTATTCCTTGTTGCTTGTGTATGTTTGTTTGCAGGGTCTAGAGTCTCTGTCCAGAAAAGCAGTGGGACTGCTCCCTCCCAGTTTCATCCCTGTGCTCTTCCGGATGGAGACTCTAGACCCTGCCATTGTGGAAATCCTGTGTATCTACTTTTAGGTGACTCCATAAAGGGAAACAAAATTTTAGTGCACCATTAAAATAAAAAGTGCATATACCACCCAATAATTGCAATGGCCTCTGATGCACTGACACACAATTGCCATCAATAAATAATCATGGAGTGTCCTTCAAAAAAGTCTTTCATCTAGCAAATGATATTAAAATCTATTCAAAAACTGACCACTCAGGAGGTTAAGTTCCTAACAGAACTAGTCATGATCATTGTCCACGATAAAATTTTGGTTGCAGAGCTAGTCCACATCCGACATGATCATGCGGTGAAGATGTACATGCCCCATCCCCCTCTCTTCATCTTTCTCTTCCTATAATCCTTTGCCAACTTTAGTGCTAACTGCATGTTTTCCTGAAGTCGATAATCTGACATCAAACTACACCAGCATTGCCTGCATCACAAGGACAGCTATGGGATTGAGACTCTTTGTCCTTTTCACAAAGATAGCTAGCCATTCTGTAAAAAATATAGTAGCTAGCCACTCAGTGAAAGAAATAAGGGCAATAAGAGATTTCATAGTTTATACTGAAATAGTCTGCTGATCAATTTGTGCTTCCTGCTCTCATCTACCCTCATCTTTTCTCATCAAACTCCTGTAATATAAGATTTTTTTTTAAAATATCACATAAGTGAGCTACAGCTAGATCATGATTGTAGGTTTGTCAGATATTACATCAAACAATGATTGATAAGGAAATTTTCCATTTTTTGCAACTAGACATATAAAAATCAAGATCTAGAGATACTTTAGTTCTAACAAATTCTGGAACACATTTAACCATGAGATCTTGAGATTCCAATTTGGGTCCGGGTCAAGCTGCTGGTGAAAGCATTCTTCAGTATAATAATAATAATATAGTACATTTATTAAGCGCCTATGCAAAGCCCCAAGGCGCCTTACAATAACACATTCATTAAAAACACATAGTTCATCATTAATAACTACCTCCATATACACACGTGCACGCACACACCAACATATGCACACACAAACACACACACACTCACACACACACACACACTCACACTTCAATTTCGATAAACTACGACATTTTTTATTAAACCTAACAAATCATATAATGTTTAGTTACAAAGTTCAATAGAAACAGGCACGCGCTGTCCCATTTTTATATTCATCATTATTTCATTATCATCATTAAAATTAAATAAAAAGGGATGAATATGAAAAAAAATGCAAAGGAAATGGAAAAAAAAACCCCAAAAAAACAGAAAAACAAAACACACACACAAATGGGAGATCGTTGTGCTCAGTCCTATTACTTCCCTTTACAAGACAAAAAAAAAAGCAGTGTGAATAGGGGGAAAAAATCACTTTAGCTCCCTTTGCTTGAAACATAAACCATGAAAAATTCCCAAAATACTATGATGAGAAGAGAATGTTTCCTTCTTATTGTGATAATTCGTTCACATTTTCTGCTGATCAGTCTTTGGAATGACATAAAGTAAAGGAATTTATTCCTCTTTATACTGCTTGTCAACACTTCTCGCATCTGGCAAAGGGAGTGATAGGGATGGTCAAAATGATCTCCCCTTACACAAATCCCTCTTTTGGAAGGGGCAGATAATTTGCGAAACGATCTCCCATTAAAGTAGTAACAAAACAGTGACAATTTAAAATAGTAGCAAAAACATTTTGTTTCCAAAATCATCATTAGCAGCAGCAGCATCATCGTTTTATAAAAGTGTCTTTTTTTTTATTTTTTGAAAAAAACAAAAGCAAACACTCACAAAGATTGTCGAAAGGTATTGGGATATTTAATTAATGAAAAAGAAAAATGCAGACAATTCACAAATGGGGATGGATAATATGGAAAAAATGGAAAGTAAAGGAATAAGTAAAAATTGAAAGGGTAAAAAGATATAATAAAATACTAAAATAAAAACATAAAAAATTTGTTTTTTTTTTAAATGAAAGTAAAAATACAAAGTAAAAAATAAATAAAAATAAGAAAAAAAAATAAAAGGGGCGGGGGGGGGGGGGGGGGGTTGGGGGGGAAAA
>JBCAUA010474234.1:0-17307 GCA_038406235.1 Peronia verruculata | reverse complement strand
TTTTTTCACTACCTGAAAGGGTATGAAATAAGCTTTCACATGATACCAAAAACTCTATATGGTGAAAAATCGACATATGTCTCATTTTGACTGGTTGCGGGACATATGTGTGCACAAAAAATATCTCCATGTGAATTTTTCACCACAAATACAATAAATTTATGCATGAATGTTTTCCTTCTAATGATTCTGATATTGTTTCTGAGATCATCTGAAAATCAAACACTTTATGGTAATGAACTGAATCTTCACAAATGGCCTGGGGAGTCTAGTCATATGAAAACAGAGAACTAATTGTATAAAGTGATACAAAATGGCAGTGTTTTCTGCTTTCAAAATGCATGGAAAATTACTTATTGCACATCTGTTGTGGTCGCTATAATTATTAGATGTACAAAAATAACTCATAATGTATGAATTGTTCACAGCTTTGTGTCTTCCTCAAAGTAAACAAGGAAACCATCTCAATGTTATACAAATGAGGCTGTCACAAGAGGCTATGAGTTGTTGTTTTTTTGTTGTTTTTTTTTTCCATTGATGATGCATCACAAATGACACTTTTTTTTTACATTAATTACACTTTTTTTTTTACATTAATATTTCATTTTTCCTACTAATAGGAGGAAAATGTGTACACATTTGGAACAAGCCACTTGTTAGTAGAAAAAGGGAAAATATCTATGAAAAGTATCATTTGTGATGTGTCTATTTTGTTAGAGCTGTAAATGAAGCATTCACCATCCCAACACGATTACTGCACATCTCAGAAAACAAGTCCATTGACCACATGCTGGGGCTGAGCTGAACTTCAAAGGAATGTCAGAGTGTAAGGAAAAGGAACAAGCCTTACCTTGACTGGAGTGTTGTCTGTGCTGGAACCTTTAGAAGACGCTGGGCTCTTAGCTGGGGACTTGGCCGGACTGCTCGAGTTGGACCCCGCACCCTTCTTTGGCGAGTTGTTTCTCTGAGCCATGGATGGTGGGAGACGCCCTGACCAAGATTCAACACTCGGGGCTCCCACTACCCCACTCATACTTTCTGCAGCATCTCCCAGATCAACGGCTCCCTCTGAGGAAAACAAAGTGTTCCTGTTTTGGCTAATGTTGTCACAGTCACAAGAAAAACACTCTAGTCCGTTTGACTTCTTGATGGAAATATCTAAAAATAGACTGTCTGCAAGCAAGTAACTAAAGACACCAGAAAGAAACAAACAAAAATCTGTAGCACTCAATGTGCTAACAATTGGATAAACTGATGTTACGAGCCAAATTTTGTGAACTTCCTGGTTCTTCATCCCAACAACAAAGAAAAAAATCTGTTTGACCATTTTTATCTTTAAACACATTTTTGCCTGTGTAACAAACAATGTCCAAGAGAAATTAGATCTGCTTTTACATTAATCTGATGTCACCCATCTTTCAGCCATCTCTCTCTTTATACAGTTCATAAGCCACCCACAGCTGACATCACATTATAAGATTTTTCATTTTTGTAGAACATATTTGTTTTTGTTGCCTGACATAAGTCCCAGCAAACCAGAAGCTTGTGTGTTATTCTTGTATTCGTTTACCAAATTGAAATGAAATATTTTTTCCATCACAACTCAAGAATTCGGAGTTCTGTTCAAACTCACCTTTCACTGGAGTGCTCTGCAGCCAGGCCCTCTTTGTGGCTATCTCTCTGTACAAATCTTGACCTTTCGAAGTGAAAGCTTTTTCACCATAGGTTCTCACTTCAGCTTCAAATCCCTGCAGTGAAAAAACAAAACAAAAAATCAGTATATTATGGAAATGAAATTATCCTTAGAAATATTAACAGAACATTGCTGATATCCACATAACAGTCATGTATGTGGAAAGATAGTTTATGCTCTATGATGATAAAAAGGAATGTGCGTTCTTAGTGACTATGTATATTTTGGAGGTGAATTCTCTGACACAAAGTATGAAAAGAGAGTCTTTGCCCCCACCAGCTCTTTTGTAAGTCTAGAGTTAAAGTATAGTTGCTGAGAAGAAACTTTGTCCCTATTTTTTAAATATTTATAATACTATACAATAATTTAGTTTATTTTCTCTCATTTTATTTCCAAGTTCTTATCGAGGGAAAGGCAGATTGTACAAAATTAGTAAAGTACAACAATAAAGACCATGCACCAACTTTTACCCTTTCTTTACAAGTGTCCTTTGGCGCATGGGGGTGTGTGAGTTTATGGAAACACATGGAGCGCTACCAACGTTGCCACGACCTGACATGATTACCAATAAAGGGCGAGATAATCTCTTTGTATATGAGATTGAAAGGCCCAATCAAATCTTGATGAGAGGAAATTGGCTCTTCATCCCCAAGAGTACTATTTTTGTGGTGCTCCATAAACAACTGAAATTTGGAGTAGTAGAAAGTTTATATATTTCCTAACAAAAAAAAATGATGGGAATATCTTCATTTTTCTCCCTTGTCTTTCATCATAGCAATGTTTAGTCCCAGAGGTGTCGATAAACACTGGCGGGGCTTTAGGACTTCTAGGAAGACAGTTATATTCATGTTTAAGAAATGAATTTCATGCTCTGGGTGAAAAATAATGAGTATCACGTTATTATATTGTAGGCTTTATGAAATAGAATGAGAAAACATTGTGCCCAGCCCTACTCTTACCTTTGTCAGTCAAAAGCAGTCAAAAGGTCTTGAACAAGCAATGTGAAGAGGAAAAAAAAGTAATTTTTGTGCCCTTTGCTTGAAACTTAGACTATAAAAAATTTTGTTAAAAGATGTGGTGTAAGGAGAATGTATTCTTCTTATTGTTATAACTGTATCAAAGTTTTGATAATCAGTCTTTCGAATGACATGAAGGAAGAGATTTACCTGCTTAACTTTTCTCTTGTCTGGGAAAGTGAAGTTATAGAACTGGGCATGATGATCACCCATTCCAATGCAAATCATGATGACTGATACTTTTATCAAATCAGCCTCTGACAACTCTTGCATTATACTAAGGCTTCTTAACTGGAGGTTGGTCCATTCTTCTTCCCATCAACATTTATTCATACTTTCCTATCCATTTTACAGATCTCCAATCCTTTATTTTCTTAAATAACAAACAAAAAAACAAAACAAAAAAAAAAAAAAAAGAGAAGGCAATGGGATGAAAGTTTAAAAAAACAAAAGAAAAGGCAAAGGAACAAAATCACTCAAAAATGATATTTAAATTTAAAAAAACAATGATGTCCAAACTGAATATAAATTCACCTTGTTCATCTTTATATGAAATTTTGCTTCCTTTGACAGTGCGAGACCATATCAGAAGTTCTCAGAGGTGCAGAGGAAATATCAAAATACAGTATCTTTCAGAAAATATCTAACTAAGTTCTTTACCTTGGATGTCACCATGCTGTTGCAGAAAGCTACTTCATCAAATGGAGATGTTTCCAGAAATTCTGCAAATGATACATAAAAACAAACAATTCTGAATTACTTCCAATTGTTCAAAACATTTCCAATTTAAACTATTTCATTGCTATGCCCATTTTGCAGTCTTGTACTAAACATCAATGATACGATCAGGTTCCATGGCTTTGTCCACTGCCAATTTGCATTTAATCTCACCCATCTGCATGAGCTAACCAAGCTGAGCTCTAATTTCTAACAAGCAAATCAGAATCATCCATTAGCATTAATAGTATTCAGTAATACTACTTGTTATATGAAGTTATGAATTGTTATATGAAGTATTGTTGTATGTTACATTGTCACATTATATGCCTATCATCAGTTTGCAGCATCTCTGTATTGATATGTGAATTCTTTGTATGGATGTGAACTTTTGGTCAGTAGTCAGAACATCAGATCTAAGGGGTAGAAGGGGTGGTAAACAGTGAGCTGACCATAAACATGAAAAACACAAGAAAAAAAAAAAAAAGATTTTTTGACATACCTCAAATTAAATGGTGATGGTGAAATGGTTAAGTACCCTCAACATCATTCAAAACCCAAATATTCAAATGAAACATTTTTAGTATTTGTGATTTACTGTTTGTAAAAAATTATAGTTTTAGAAAATAGACTGGTATAGAATTAATGTATAAGGTCTTATTACACAAGATTATGTTACAGGCCTGAGATTTAACGTTCGCCAACTCACCAATGGCCCCTAAAAATGGTGTCTGGCAAACTCGATTTAGGGCACCACTCGCCCGGCTGGCGACCTAAAAATTACCGCCATTGGTAGAGATTTTGTACAGTACGGTACATCAATAAAAACAGAGAATAAAGTTGTTTTCTAAAAATAATCAGCAGAAACAGTGTTGTTATTGAAAGTATTGTTTATTAGCAATAGTAAGACAATTTAAAATAGAACTGCATTTTCGATCAAAAGGTCTGGCAACCCGAAACATTATCTGGCAACCTGAACTTCCCAGGTTAGGAGCCTGGCTGGCTGCCTAGCCTGGCTTGCTAAATCTCAGGCCTGATGTAACCAACATAATGAGAACTTTGTTCTTACCAAATGAATTTTTTTGTACACAAATGGTAAACAAAGTAACCCAACTTTCTTCCCCCCTTTGGGAGCATATGTAAATGTAATATAGTTATATGTAGTTGAAGCAAACTCAGACCAAATGGATAATCATGTCGCCTCGCCTTACAATTACACACAACAAAGACTTAATCTTTCAAGGCTTCTTACATGGAATAGTACCATAAGTTTATATTTCATAACTGAGTTGAGCACTCCCTGACTGACTTCAGTTTTGTACATACTTTGTCCATGGAAAATCTTTAACTCTTCCACTGCTCTGTTGACTACAGTCTTGTATCATGAGTTTTGCCACAAATGCTCCACTGACATACACTGAACACCAACATATTTTATTCTATGTCCCATATCTCTCACCTGTGTTTGATACTATGACACTAATATATTATTAGTAACCAAACACATAAAGTCACTCATTCTTCTGTGCACACCAAGAATTGTTCTTAGCACATAAGGAATAAGTGCTTGGTAGTGAAGAGGTTAAATACAAATCCAAATGTAACAACATTATTTATTAGAGCTAAGTCCTACAGATCACTCACTTCTTGAAACTTTGGCACCTTGAGATTTGTAGTCATCAATTTGCCGGTCCTTGGCTGCCAGCAGAGTCACAAGTTCTTTCTGTTGGCGATACAGTTCTCCTACCATGGCCATTAGAGGGATAGTCAAGTGATCTCTGCCCTGGAAAATCAGTTTCAGAAAACAGCAAACTTATATGAGGAAGAATATTTTGTAACCAAATCTGAGCTTGATCAAATAAAAAATAAATGACATTATGTTGATAACATTAATCAAAACATTAAGTGAATAATGAGTATCAAGTATTTCTTTGAATCAAATGCACTGAACAATCTTAACCCAGCATAAGCCTTATGATACATGCAAGTCTTCATGGCCTTTGAAGAGCTATAACTAGGAATTACTGGGAAACCTTCAATAGATTCCTTACTTCCACCCCCCCCCTCCAAAAAAACAGCTTTAAAAATAAAGATCTATCAGAAGATGGACACAAGAGGTGTCACTAGATGCCTGGACAAAGCCATCTTCATCACCACATTCAACAGATGTTTGCACACATGCGCAAATCCAGTGACAAGGCAACTGTTTTGTTAAGTAGCTATTGTGTGAAATTTTGTGCCAAATAATGTAAAAAGAAAAAAAAAATGTTCCAAATACGAAAGATCAAACTTCCTTTCCAAATAAACTTTTTGCATACCCTTACCATACATACTCACAGATGTCTGAATACCCTCTACTGTACAACAACTGTGATAGGTATGCAATCATATGTACACACCTCTGACCCATGTGATAATTTATTCACACAAATATCAAAATTATGTCCTCAAATCTGATGCTAAATTTTAGTAATATGAGCTGATCATAATAACATAGGTGTGACCAAGAACTTTATTTCACTTACCATTTCCTTTTCTGCAGGCACTGCATGAAATTTGTAAGAAAATGGCATGCCAGCCAGCTGGGAGTTGATCTCTAAAACCAACATCTCATTTTTTTCTGTCAAGGACAGCTTGGTATCATTACCAGGCTTATCAATGTTGTGCTTTATCTGGTCTAGAACTTTAGTCAGGGGGGCCTCTATGCTTGGATTCAGCTTCTGTTCAATGAAAAACAAGATTTGACCTTTTTCACTGAGCTAGACAGCTAGAGATAAAACATATTGCTTTGCCATTATTATTAACTTCAGTCTTCTATTTTCATTGTCAGATAAATTCAAAGTCAACTAATTTTTATTTTGTTACAGGAAATCTAACAGGCCCTCTAAATGAGAGAAAATCCAACCTCGACTTTAGGCCTACTTCACTGCAGGCACAAGGATATCTCTCTGCTCTGACATCTCTGTCACAGACAGGCCTAATAGATCTTGTTTGTTTAATTTCATGTGCTTGAATGTCAATACAGATCTATATTGAACTCATGCAAACTAAATGAACAATTTCATTTTTTTTTTTCTTTATACTTTAGATTTAGATCTGGATCTAGATTATCTACAGGATTGGAGGATCAGTGCATTGCATCACTTCTGTTTCTGTCCGCATCATGTCAAAATGTACCAATATGCACCAAAACTGGCTTATAAATTTCTTATGAGCATTGAGCTACTGAAATTAAGCAATTTTCATTCACATTGGTACAGCCTGATATGATCTGGACATAGGTAACATGAACACCCGCTGTGAAGCACAAACCCTCCAGTCCTCTATCTTGACTCTAGATCTAGATTCTAAATCTAATTCTACTGAAATTTTATTATTGTCATTGTTAAGTTTTCTTCTCATTCAGTTCAGCCACAGATCAGCTAGGCCTAATGCATACTGATTTGTCATCTGAATATCTCAGATTAGTCCTATCTGTGACTGTACACTTACTGAAATACGTTTTTGCAGTGCAGCATCGCTGAGCTTTTCATGCCAGAAAGTCGTCAAGTCTGTGACAAGAAACTCGTATGCCTTGTCATCAAATTTAGTTTTGACAAGAAATCTCCTGGACGACAGAGAACCGTCTGTGTCTGCCTCCAAGGGTTTCCATGGACATGCGTTTAGATTAGGCTTCCATCGCCTCCGCCACTGCAGCTCAGTAGTCATTGTGTGCAAACTATGGTAATGAGTTCAGGCCTAGTCAGTTTGGATGTCTGTGGTTTGGAATAACAACCGGCTAACTCATCCGTCTCCTTCCCAAGAGAGTTCGACAGGAAGTGCAGCCGACTGCTCGTTACTTTTCCACTCTTCCACATGGTGATTCAAATTATTATTGTGCACAAATTATTACATGTATTATGTACATGTGTTAATAATATTATTTATTTTACACAGATATTTCTGCCATTAGCACGCATCATAAGTTTCATCAGGGTTGCATTTAATGTAATTGAAAACTGCTCTGATCCATTTGTGTCATACCACATTTAAATGTTAGACCACATTGTTGATATGGACACAACAGCATGTATGTGTGGATTGAGAACTTAGTCTAGAGACTAGATTTTCCTCAGACTGTTTTTTTTTTCTTTGTACAACTATAGCTTAAGCTTACTTCACTATCATGCATAGAAATACATGTAGAACTATCACTGATATTCACAAATATACGGACATACAATTTTAATCACTCCAATTCTTGATTTTCACTTTTTTTTTTAAATCCATTATTGATTAAGCTTTTTTCCTGACTACTGCTATGTGTACATTGTTTCTTTCCATTATCAGTTCAATCTTCAATGGAAAGAGATTACAACGTAATTCTGGATGTGACTATTGGCATCAGCGGAGTCAACTATTGCATAATACATGTATATTTGTTTAACTGGCTTATACTCTGCTCCATGACAGTACAACAGAGTAAACAAAGATGGACGAAGGACATGTAACATTTTTTGTTTTCAATCCCATGCATACTCAAGCATTGATAGACCAAGCAAAGCACACTGCTGTGATTTGTACAGGAGCTAGATCTTTATTTCTTTTCCAACAAATAGTTCAGTCTCAAAAACTCAATTTATTTATATATGCCTAGCTACTGAAAATCACAAGTTTCAGTCATTCGTTGATCATAACAAGCTACATGTATTTCATTCTACATGATATCATGTACATGTATGTATTTCAAACACTAAGTTTCTTTGACTATCTGTACTTTCTTTTATTCAGCTGAAGCAAAATAAACCGTTTACTAGACATATACTTAAGCATAATAAACAGAAAGTAATAAGTTAAAAAAAAAAGAAAGCAAAGTAGAAGCCAAAAAAAAAAAAAATTAACATCAATAATTGGTTCACCATGCAGATGTAAGTCTTAACTTTCTGTACAGCCTTGATTCAAAGCTACACAAAAAAAACACCTTAAGAACATGTTCATTTATAAATTAAGTAACTCCTACATTATGTTACATGCCTCCACCATTTTCTGTTCTTCTGAACCCAATGCTTATAAATAATCAGCTGAAAATTTCTGATTAAACCCATAATACGAGATGTATTATATGTAAAATATACTTGGTTCCATAAATACACATACTTCTCATCAGCCTTACCAGGGCAAACTTTTCAATGTTGCCCACCATGTAAAGCCCAGACAGGAAAATGACAAGGCTCTCTATCAGTATCCCTGCAGATTTTGATGACAACCAACAAAGAGAAGATATTGAGAAAGAGACATTACATAAAATTTAATCTCAACATATAGCTACAAGACTAATAAAAAACATGAAAACTGAAAAGACTAGCACATGCTGTAAAAAATTCCGAATCTTTCTTCCATTTAACTTACCAAGAAAGTTGCAGCAGTGTAATAATACATGTATAAAGTATCATTATCAAATTCTGAGGTAAATCCTTTAAATCTCTAAGTAGCAGTACCAGTAGCTTACATAAACATTGTAAGAAAAACACACATTTCTTTCTACATTCATGTGTATGTTTTTATCCTCTCATGTAAAGACAATATAGAATGTACCTATATATATGTAACAGACACTGAAATATTAACAAAATCTATAAAAGTGCACAACATATGAAACACAGCGTTAAGACATGAAGAGAGAGCATCCTCATAGTTATCCACTCCACCTTGTCTATGCTGCACAAAAGCCCATATTATGTTCTCCCTATAACCTCTTAACAAGTGCACATACACTCTACAAAAATATCCATACAAATAATCTAAAAGTTAGAAGGCTAGCTCACAGCTGTATGTATAATACTGATTTAATCAATCTAAATGTGAAACAAACAACAGGTCTTAGAATTAACTTTTTGACATACCTGAAGATTTGATGTTATATGAATACCTCTCGTAAGCCAATAGAAAAAGTGGCGATTTCAATCTTACAGTGAGCTATCGATACATCCAGGATGGAACTTTTCTCCACATTTCACGAATAAATTTACCAAACGATACTGAATTTTGCCATCCATTTCAACAAGCACAATGAAGAGAGCAATGGAAAAGAAATTAACACTGGATTTCACAATCCTTCTATAAAAGGATCAAAGTAAAATTAAATTAATACTGTGGAATAATAAATGCAAGATTTATTCTAGTAATTTAAGAGCATCCTACATAGACATTGTGACTGATTTATCAATTTGAGTCATCTTAAAAAAGGATGGCATTTTGTTCACAAAAGGTATATTAATCACATACATTCTAAATTGTAAAACATTTTTACAATAGCTAACCATGGTTCACAAACATCAAAAACAAAATGAAAAAATCAACAATTCGTTCGCTATTCTGAATTTCAAACACCACTGACCCCGTTGAACCTGTAGAACCCACGTACACCTCAGATTCATGTTACAGGAACCAGAAAATAAAGTCAGGCAGATCATTTTACTATGTCAAGTACTCATGTCTCATTTCAAGGCCTTTCGCTCACTATAAACCCCATAATGATTTGTTGGCCAACAGTTTAGCACAATATACTAAAACTTAACACATGGTTTCAGTTTGCACAAACCATGAGTAACATTTCATCAGCTACATGTGGTTCTAATGGACTAAATCTTAATGAGGATTCAGTGTTTCATTGTTTGTGTTTTAAGAGAAATGCTGGTTACTGACCATTTATCCAAACTAAAGTAAATATGCGTACATGGACCAAAGAGAGACGAGGAATAAATTAATATCAATAAATATAATATAACAGCTGCTCTTCCCTGAAAATATCGATTTGATTTTCAAACGCTAGCATGGGCTTGCAAAGGACAGTACTCTAACTTATTCTATTTAGCATTTTTCAATAGTATTTTTATAATCTATCTACACATATGACAAAGAAAAAGTGTTTACAAATGGTATAGTCATTTTTTTGTCTATTTCCTTTCACATGCACTCTGCAAATATACAATGCGAGCGTTCTAATGCTTATTCCATCAATGAACCACAAAAAGAACTAAATGACAAAGAAAAATATGTCCAAAATCTAGTTACAATAATATCAAAACAGGGGATGAAACAAGTTTTCAAAGAAAAAGGAAATCCAGTTTTCGTAGACTTTGAATCTGATCACCATTAAGTTCCACGTCTCATACATACTCTTATCCAGTTCAGGACTTTAAGATACTAGCAAAACCTTGAGAGAGACACACAGGAGTGTTATTGTGATTGGACCAAGTATGGACAGGCAACACATGAACAAAATAATTTGTGATGAGACTACAACTGCCTAAACACCTGTACCAGGTCATCCCAACCATGAGCTAGGGAACAAATCACTTTGTTCGTGCCACGAATGCTGTGCTTCTATCAATTGAATGTGTTTGTGTTTGTCAAATCTGAGGAGGAAATCAATCCTTGGCCTGAGCATCTGAAGAAGCCCACCATCTACCACATTAGTTCATTTTCCAAACAGTTTTGTATTTCAAGACAAGTTCAAATGGTTCAAAACCTCTCACAAGTTGACAGAGTATATTTCTGAGTACGGTAGGTTAGAATCATCTAGTTCAGGCTGAAAATGCAAAGGATGATAGAAAACAAAACAAACAAACAAACAAAAATTCCATTGAAAAAAAAAGGAGAGGGGCAGGGGTTGAGCAATAAACATTCAGATGTGGAAGGGGTTGGCCGGGGCAGGTGGAGGTCATGAAATACTTAATAACCTACAGAAAATCTGATTAAAGTAATAGTGGAAAGAAATACATGAAGCAAATCCGTTTTAACAAAAAAAAAAAAAAAAATCATCATTTTAAATTTGACTTGCAAAGGTGGAGATACTACCAGCATAATTAAAGTTCAATTTACATAGCTATTTTTCCTTGAATTATAGTAGCTTCACTGAGAGCACAAACAGCTGTTGCTACCATATAACAATCTCTGTAGCACAGCGAAAAACTGACGAATGTCTCATAATGCCAGAAATTGCATGATGATCTACTTAAAAGATGGTCAATGAACACAATTATTTCCACATTTAATCTAGCTAGTAATACCTTCAATCAATAGATATTCTGGTAAAAATGAACTGGTCTATACCAATAAATATTTACAGTACAAAAGAGAGCAAATTCACACAGATAAATAAAGAGCATTTCACATATTGTTGTTATCTCTCTAAGTGAATTTTTTGCAACGCTGTATCCACTATGCTCCTCATCTGTCTGATACACTCTGGGGGATTTTCATGACCAACCAAAGCACTGCCTGATACGATCAAATTTGCTCCAGCCTATAGAAATTGAAAATATACATATATATATATATATTGAGAAGAAACCAAAAATCTTACGAAATATATATGAAGGAAAAGATATTCTAAAGCAGATGAAATTTAATTGTTTGCTGAAGAAAACTCATACCACAGTTTAAAGCGCATCTGATACTGATGATGGACAAGGTGCCATTTATTAAGTGATTCTGCCAAATTCATGGTAGTTCACAACTCATCCTCTTCACCACTGCAAAGAAGACTACAAAAATATCTATTTTAAAACACTGGGAAATGAACTAAACATCAGATTTAACTGTAACCTCCAGATGTGATGATAAGACAGAGAGACAGAGTGAGAGAAAAACAAATTTAAAAAAAAAAAAAAACCTAAAATATGGACAGATAAGTAAAAAATCACACTTTCATGTCCAAAAAACAAGGCAACACTAGGCCAACTCACATCTGCACATTCTTGAATTGTTTTTGGTCCTACACCGCCATCTACTCCAATGTCCAAATTCTTGAATTTATTTCTGAGATATTCAATCTGTCAAAAACAATAAAGGCCTTACAGCATATGATCTATAGCACCAAAATTATTATTGCTCTGCATAAATCAGGCAATTTAGTTTTGATGTACATATCTATTTCATTCAGTATAAATGTAAGACTAAAAACTGCAGTCAAATATTATTTTTTCATTTCTATTTCTAGTGTGCTCCTCATTCTCATTAATTTTGACTGCCTATATAGAGGAATGTGAGGTCCTTATGAAAAAAATGAGAAGTTTACTTCTTCAGCCATAAGTAGTAAAATATATATATAAAAAAAAAAAATAAATAAAATAAACAGAAATGTGAAAATCATCTCACTGCAACAATGTAATTCTATTCTGCCATTTCACAACTGCTATTGGTTTCCCTCTTAAACATTAACACTGTTATAACGCGGTTGAAATTTTGAAAATTGCAGTGGACAAATCCTCAGAGAATCAAACAGGTCTTATCTACATTATTATCATCACATCACATGTCATTGCAAGGTGTAGCCATGGATCAAAAGATATAGCAGAATCCAGAGTTCCAAAAGTTTGCAATGAAGTTTCATTTGAACAGAGAGTGGAAAAAAGAAGAATAAACTGTGCTACAAATATATTATCCATATTCTCTTTGTTCATTATGATCAGCTGACTGACCTTAGGCACACACTCTGAAATGAACTTTTGGCCTCCAAAACCTGGGTGCACTGTCATGATGAGGACACAGTCAAGTTGATCAATATATGGCAGCAAAACATCTGCATCTGTGGGTGGATTGATGCCCATCCCAGCCTGAGGGTAGAATGAAACAACATCAGTACAGTATTTCTCTTGGCAGTAAATGGTAAGGATCTGGCGTAATGTCAGTAAAAAAAAAACAAATAACCAAATCATTTTTTTTTTGTTTGTTTTACTAATTTTCAATAGTTTGAACAAAAATTAAGAACTCTTGCTTGAATGAAATACGTGAATCAAATTTTGTCCACCTCTTTTAACCAAATGCTTATTTCTATCAAATTATTTAAAACATTCAAACTAGAACAAAGAGTCACATTTTGTAAAAGTTGAACTAAATGTGACAATGAAGAACAATATACAACAGCAGAAAACTACAGCTCAATGTCTAACTGATCATTCACCACAACAATCTGAATCGCTCCACTGCACAAGGAAAAAGAAAATTTGGTCGAACTGCCTAGCCATCGACCTAAAAAGGATGTCAGAGTCATGATGCAATATACTGTAGGAAATCAGCTATAACCTTTCATTGTCTTGTTGTTTCATAAGCATTGTTAGGCCACATATGGTCGTGACAATGTCACGATTGAAACATATTGCCCTTGTTATCAAATAAAAGTTGTTCCGCATCATGGCATAAAAAGGATAATTTACATGGTGTTAGTGTTTTTCAAAAATGTTCTGCTCTTTTTCTGTATCTAAGGACACCAATCTTTACAGGAAGCTGCACTTGCTCGGAAGGTGAAAATTTTTATATACATATTCAAACATACAATGGCCACTCCCATCTCATTTTGGATTCAAGTGGTGCTGACAACAAAGTTGATCTATTAAGCCTACTAATGCCAGCATACAACAGACACATACAGATACCCACATACACTCTCAAATCTAGGTATATCTGTGCAAATTGTACACACTTGAGCTCTCTGTCACCATGTATAAGGCTGAGCAAGTGACCTCCCTCGTGGTGAGTTTCCAGCAATGCTCATTAGGAAAACAATCTTGGTCAAACTCATCCCGCTCATTCGTCCATGTTCCTGACAAGATGCTATGATCTCACCTCACACCACTGACATTCATATGTTTTAATGACATTTCCTGTCTTTACAAGCTCCAATCTTAATCTCTCTCTCATCCATCACCCCACATTAAGTATGCTGTCTTACATTCAGCACAGTTCACATTCCCTAGATGCCTTAAAATTCAAGGACCTTTCAAGGACTTTTCAAGGACTTTATGAATGTTTATAAGGACTTCATGAAGCCGAATATCTTCAAACGCGCATAGATGTTTATGCATATGTAATGATAATATTTGTTGAACACATAGGCTTATACATGAACAATAGATGGTATTGCAGATCTCACAGTGGATCTGTGCTCTTACTGATGCTGAAACTCACTCTGCACAACACACAAGTACATGTAATTGACAGGTTAAATGAGAGTGGGTCACAGAGCTAAACCCATTCAGTTAACTGAGTGACTAAATGTAAAAAAAAGAAAGCCCCTGTCCAGGCATCTTACAATTACTCTTTCATTGATGAATATAATTGAAGATTCTAGTTGGGATGTAAAATTTCATTTAAAAGACATGAAACTGTGCATAGTTATTTATTTCTAATCACTATTTTCTTTTCTAATGTATGTAAATGTATGGGCGCAGAAAAGAAAAAGCCCTGAAGAAAAGAAAAAGCCCTGTTCTAACGATCGGTCATTCAACAAAATTGACCTCCCGTGCAAAAATATAAGCACTTTTCAAAGACTTTGGCAACAATTTCCAAATTCAAGGACTTTTCAAGGACTGTATGAACCCTGATTAGTGACCTAGTAATCCAAAATTTTGTTTTGGATACAGTTTCTATACAAAATAAGGCTGAACGAAGCAAAGGAGGCCCGTGCGGATGTGCTGGTAGTCAGGTATTTTCTAACAAAGAAAAAGAAGAAAAATGACTGGGACCAAATACTTTCATCGAACAAGCCAGAGTGTCAGGTTATTCGAGGCAGAGCTATGTGGAGTGCATCATATTGTATTAATTTTCAGACCATGCTACTGTGTCAAAGATATCACATATATGGCATGTGTATATTTGTAGATATATTCATGCAAATGTTTAGAAAAATGTAACTTCACATGAATATTTGCTGTTAGTTTGCATGCTCCCACTTTTCCATTATTTCACACAAAAATTTATCATTTAAATTCTTGCTGCAATGTACACATGATTGAGGGTACTTATATTTGAAAATAATATTTCATTTCATTTTATACTCATTCTATGAAATCACCTTCATGCCTGCCTCCTTGATTTTACGGATACACCTGAGAGGATCCTCTGAAGCTTCATAGTGAAAGGTGTACATTGTAGCCCCAGCATCAGCCATTCCGTCAATCCACTGCAGGAAAAATACAAAGAGAAAATTTTTTAACAAAACACTGTCAAAACTTACAAAACTGAATGCAGTGACAAGTTCACGAATTTGTTCACGAAATGAATAGTTTCTAGACTTTCTAAGTGTTATTGGACTGCCTTGAACATCCCAGTCATGGTTCTTCAACGAAATGGCTATACGGACCCTGACCCAATTGGGCCAATAAGTTCTAAGTACTCGAGGCCTTATTGGTCCCATTTCCGGAAGTTGAATAGTGTGCACAAAAACCGTCCACCTGTCGGTCTCACTCAGACCTAACAAAACCTCCCGCAGATAGATAGATTTAGATCTACATATGTCAGACTTGTGACAATTCCTACACAAAATTGTCACAATCCCCTATAATTCTGTTGTAGAATCCCCACTTGAGCAATCCACACTAGGACAGGACTGTCAATTAAGTTCGATTTCACCTTGTCCCTTTATTTAGGCCAATTCTAGATCTAGATCTAAATCATATCACACAAAGAAAACTTGCAAATTTTACTTTTACTTTGCCATCTCTGTGGGCATACTTTTTCAGAGCTTTATAGTGAAGCAAAGATTTGATTTCAAATGCACATTTATTAATTTTTCTGACCAACTTACATCAATATTCACAGTTAAGATTTTGAAACTTTAAATTTATAGAGACCTACAAAGTAGATCTAGATCTACACAGAGTCATCTGCATCGATTACATCTACACAAGAGTCTAGACTGTAGATTTATAATCTAGATTTAATCAACTTCTGTTTGCCTCCTATCACCTGGATGATAACCGGACATTGCTACATGTAGATGTATACACACGATGAAGAGGGGGAATCCACATCTACATATTTCTTCCACTTGTAAAAATACTGAAGTGTCACCTAAAAACTGTAATGAAAACTGCAATCAAGTCAAGCAAATTACATCTAGATCTACCCCCCTTCATGAGCCTATTATCTCTGAAGCCAATATATGGCCATCTAACCATGGTACTAAAGGTTATATGACTAACAACACAGTCTAGTATGCAAAGACAAATTAAGGTTTACACAAGTTTACATTTGGAAAAATAAAAATAGGGAAAAAATTAGCTTCATAGATCCATTTTTTCCCTATATGGGCCAATAAGGCTAGGATTTATTTGCCCATTTCAGCCAATAAGGCTAGGGCTTATTCACCCAGTTGGGCTTATAAGGAAGAGGCTTATTTGCCCAATGGGAGATCGTTGTGCTCAGTCCTATTACTTCCCTTTACCACACAAAAGAGGGATTGAACAAGTAGTGTAAATTGGAAAAAAATCACTTTTGGTTTTGGGGCCTTTGCTTGAAACATTTACCACGAAAAATTTTTAAAAAACATGATTTAAAGAGAATGTTTCCTTCTTATTGTGACAATTTTTTCAAATTTTTTGGTGATCAGTCTTTGGAAGGACATGAACTTCCATGAAGGGAAGGGATTTTTTTTTTTCTCTTTACACTGCTTGCTCAACACCTCTCGTATCTGGCAAAGGGAAGTAAGAGGCTGGTCGAAATGATCTCCCTTTACACAAATCCCTCTTTTGGAAGGGGCAGATAATCTACAAAATGATCTCCCATTGGGCCAATAAGGCCAACCTTTTAGAAATGTCCCCGAGAACAGCACCTAGTCACAGTCAATTCTCTCTCATTGAATTAGGTGCCACGTTTTCATCATGTTCTGAATTTGAAGCAAAGTTCAAAGAAATCAGTGAACAAGAAAATGCTTCTTTTGTTTAGATTAGCGTTTAACCTTTTCACATCGCCATAGTCACGGCTCTTGCTTTCCCACTGAACGCTACTATATTATGGTGGCTATCCCTTGTATACGCACTAATTTAGGGTGTTTTTGAAAATTCATAGAAATTCATCAGATAAGGCTAGGGAATAAAGTTTGGTATCACTGAAAAGCTT
>JBCAUA010474123.1:1281-14705 GCA_038406235.1 Peronia verruculata | reverse complement strand
AGGTTTAGCCCTTCTCCCTTGCCCCCCCCCCCCTTCCCTCTCCTCTCCTCCCAATTCTCCCTGCAGCCCTCACCCCTCCCCACCCTTCCATATTCCGTTTACCATCTTAGTGAAACATCATAGGAAAACCAAGAAAGTAACGAAGAAGCTAATTTATTTCCTACCTCCAAATGCGGGCTGTTTCCGTGTTCCACTCTTTCTCTCTCTTTACTTCCTGTCGCCTTTCCCTCCTCCTTCCTTTTCTGTGAGCTCATCGCCAAGGCCTCAGTCTGAGCGTCTGAGTTTGAAGAGAGTGTTTGTTATAATGCACTCAGAACTGCGTGTTGCCACTTAAGAGGTACGAGTACTCTCACAGCAAGTACTGAGATCACTATACTGTTAGATCCACTTCACATGCAACATGAGACCCTGATATAGTAGTGAGTGATATACTGTTTACCATGAAATGGAAGTTGTACTGTTTACAAATATGGCTCCCCGCTGGTGATTTTTAAGACTTTTAGCTACACAACAATGACGTCATTAAAAAGCACCCAGAGCAAAGCAGTGTGTGTTTGTGCGTGCGCGCGCGTGTGTGTATGTGTATTGGGGTTAAACGACACATCATCACGATTGCGGCTATATTGTGTCAAACAGGGTAACACACGTTCACACGTCAAGAAGAAGGGAGGACAGAAAACGGGACAGAGCAAGGAGAGAGAAAAGAGATGTTCTCCTAGAATTTCGAGGATGGCACTTCATGGAGACATCCCACCGATAGCGGGCTTTCACTGCCTGCAGGTGGTAGCAGAGAACCTACTCATAAACCCCGGACCCCCCGGGAAAATGAAGCAGTTTTCTTAATCTAGACGTATTCACCTGATAGTGTTTTCACGTTTATCCAATAAAGTCTCTAAAAATGAGACCAAGCCTCCATTAACCTTACAAATACCAAGCCTCTGACATAGATACTCTACTGTCTTCTTTCTTTCGAATCCAGTCAACTCATCCGCTTGCTAGATGACATAATTATTACAGTGATCTATCTTAACATCGAGGAGAGTAAGCACAGATTTATTTTAACGATTTTTAAGTTCCACTTGCAAGGGATTCCACAACCTAAGAGTCAAGAGAAATAAAGTCTGTTTAAAGGCCCATTCGTTTTGCTTTAAAAGCTGCCATCAGACATTTTGTTTATTCTGAAGCAACAGCGTAGTGGTAGAGAATATAATTGTTCAGTGTGACAGGAAAGGCTTAATATCACACTGTTGTCTTGCCATCATAGTTTGATTCATCAAGAAGTCTCCAGAGGTCAGTGCATTAAAATATTGGTAAATGCCTAAAACCACTTACTCCTTTACTTTCTGAGAGCATTTCTAAAGAGGTCTGAGGTTTCCGTGAGATTAGAGAGTGCTTGTACTAGAGGCCACATGCTCTGGAACTTGTTACAAACTATACACATCTTTAATAACTCATTTCTGGGACGCTCTTCAAGTTCTGTCTCTTGCCATTTGTCCTGTAGAGATGAAACGTTCTGCAAATAACATAAAGAATAAGGATATCACAGCTGAACTCTCTAATGGCTGCAGCAGGCAGTGTGTGATTCCAAGACTGTCCATAGTTCCACGCTAATCTCTCTGATTCCATGTCATATCTTTGACCTCTGCCCTGCCCTTTTTCATAAAGAATCGTCTTTCATGTGTAGCATAATGTTTCACACGACTTGAACTATCCTCTCCGAAACGTTGTTTTCTTCTGACAGACATACTGCCAGGCACAGAAAACATTTCAGAGATATTATGTAGCCGAGGTGACGGGCAAATAAAGTGTACTGCACATGCACAAAAGGCATACTTTAATCCATTCATGGCCTCACTTGCTAGATCTAAAACCTCTTGTGCGTTAAGAAACAACACTTCCCACCAGAATCGAAAGCCTGCAATCCATGTTGCCTGTAAAATTTTATTAGTTCCAGAACAGCCGTTATCGTTTATAAAGTTTATAATGACTTTGAAAATATTCAGTGGTCTTAGAGATGGCGATAGCAGGGTCAAGTGGCAAACCCGTTATATTTAAGGGGCACTTTATGATTTTGTTACCTTCCACCAAATGCCTTTCGTCCTGTGCTTTCGACCCCTCTTATCTTGTCCTCACACTCACGCCACACAAGACAGGCATATGAAAACCTTCGAGGCCATGACCATCTGTAGATCTTTACATTTTTCATCTCTACCTTCCTTCACCTCAGTGTATTCCAAGCTATAGTTTTATCCCAGAACTAGATATAGGGATATTTAGTTTAGTTTCAAACAAAACTCTCTCTAAGATCTCTGACTTGAGGAGGATTTAATTTCCTCTTATAGCATTTTCCTCTCTTCTTTTTACCTGTCCTCATGGCCTTCACATTGCATGTAATCATGGAAAAACGTATTGAATCTCAAATATGTCATGAAAATTTGATAATTTGTACATAAGTGAATTCAAAAATTTATATCTCTTGCTTATAGATCTATTTTCTTTAATAGAGAGTGTAAAATTCAGTTTGCTCTTGTGAGCTCGGAACTTAAAAAAAGAAAGAGAAACAAAACCAAAAGTGCATAAAGAAGGTCTAATAGATTTGGGGGAAAATGTCCTTGACATCAATTTCTTAGGAGTCTATAGGAATTCTCAGGATCAAATTGTGTTTTCTTGGTTCTGTAGATAGCATTGCATTCAATAAATGTAATCAATGTTAAGTTATATCGCATCACTCTAGAGTGAGTTTCACATTCAATTTGCTATATCGGACTTGTACAAGTTACAGGTCTGTTACTATGGATTCTATTTCAACTCAACATTGTTTTTCCCATGGAAACATCATTGCCGTCCTCCTCAAGATCCCAAACCCCGATCACTTTGACATCTCTACTTTGTTACTGTGCCAGTACCAATTATTTATTGATCTACTTACTATTCGGCGTTGACCAGCACGGAACGTGTACTGAATACAAGTGTAAGAGTGCACATGAAACTGCTTCTCTGTCACTGGTGGGGTAGCTGTAAACATGATCTTATAGCTCGTATTTCATATGTCTTTCTCGGTTTTCTGCTTAATTATATTTCTAAACTACAGATTTACTTAAAAGATAAAAGAAAACAATGGGACAGAAAAGACTGAAATTTGCGTATCAAATTAATTCTCGGAATGTGTGATGACTGTCCAGATCTCAGAATATTTGCTTTTTCTCTCTCTCTCTACGTCTCCACTTTCTCTTGACTATCATTTCTGTCCATCTTAGATATCAATCTTTCTTTCTCCTGGCATCCCCTCCCCCTTTCCCTAACTTCCACCTTTCTGCCTCTCCTTTTCTCTAGGTTGACTGTCTGCTAGTCTGCCCAGTCTTTCTCTCAGTCTCTGACATTTCTCTTTCCAGCACATTTTCCTCCCCCCCCCCTCTCTCTCTCTCTCTCGTTTCCCTCGACTCCCGACCATATCCTTTTTTTTTAATTCTCTGTTAGCATCTCTTTCCCTCTTTCCATCTGATAATTTTTGTTCCTTTTCTTTACTCTCTTTCTCTCTCTCTCTCTCCTCTCCCTTTCCTTTCTCCCACAGCACGTTTCCTTTTTGCATACTTTCTGTCAAAGTTCACAAGAGAACTCCATGACCCAGCAAGAACTTTGAACAATGAGAAAATAAACACGACGTAGGAGAAAAGCTGAGAAATTCTATGTTACGCATACGTTTTGCATTTCTGAATAAAACGCAAAAATGCAAAAATACAAACTGCAACAATGCAGAAAAAGATGTAAAGAGCATTACAAAAATGAATGAAAAACGTCCAGGGAGCAGTATTATTGCGCGTATATTTGTTATTACAAAACCTCACATAAGCTTGGCGAATGCCAGCTCAGACAATTTGGGCCGGTGGATATTTCTTCACTGCCATAATCAAATGCCAGGGTGAGCAAGAATTCCGCCTCATGTAAAAAAGCAAAACTGGCTATACTCCAAAAACAACAGACTGACCTCATCTTTAGACATTGCATCGAATAGTCTTGGTGGCCTTAGGTTTCATATATTGACAGTTAGGTATGAACTGAATTCTATCTATTGACCGCAGTCAGAATTCATTTGAGAAAAACGTCGTATCTCTATTTGTGGGGAAGATGAAAATTAACTTTTAAGATTGGCAAGCTCTGCAAATGTACGTAGTCTTTTTAATTGTCATTATCATTATTATTATTTTATGGGGTTGGGGTGAAGTGGGAGTGGGAGTTTAATTTATAAAGTTGTAAGATACATTTGTGTCATTCATGGCTTGTATATTTAATCGACTCTGTCTGTGATTTTATACCTCCTTAAACGCGTGGAATTATATGATGATTGTGTTGTGAATTATGTGTTTCTGATTAGCTGTGCCATAAGAGCAGATGGCGGTGAAAGTGATTAGCCGCTACAGAATGAAGATATTCATTTCCCTCATTGTCAGAATTACCTTGTTACACAAAGCTTTCTCTTATCTATTGAAGCGATTGACCTCATTTGTATTGAGGTTTGTGCTGAAGAGACCGTTTACCGTATTGTCATGGTCGTCATTACCTTCACCACCACCACTACAACCATCACTGTGATTCCTTCCGCTACCACCATCACATCATCAATATCTTCAATATCACCACAATCATCATCACTGTCACTACATCTACCACTTTTATTGTCATCATCATCATCGTCATCATTTTACAAAAAATGTCCTTAAAAAATTGTTAAAAAAAAAAAAAAAAACAAAAACTGTACCGAGAATTTGATATTGAAGTAAGAAAGTAAACTGACGTAGTTGGCCAAATTTTCGAACCCGCTTGGCTCTTCGTCGGAGCAATCATTATCATCCTTATTTTCAACCGGCAACTAATTAAACAATCTAAAAAAAGGCGAATAACATAACAGAGAACTTGTTTTTGATGTTGATATTACTGCCAAATTTTCGAGTCACCTTGACTCATCATTATAATCATCACCACCTCGTCTTTTTCTCTAGGGTACGGGTTATGGACCAAAGATCTCCACTCAACCTGATTTTGTCATAAAGTTCACTATTTCAATCAATAACTGGCCACTCCTTTTCTTGTCTCTGTCCAGACATCTTTTCCAAGCGATTAGTAGCCCATTCCTTCGCTTCCTTCCTTGTGGATTTCATCTTTTGTAATGTCTGATGGTATATGTATTATTGTGTGTTTATTTCAGTGCAGTTTGTGTTCAGAACCCCCGTCCCTCCCCCTCCCCCCCCCCCTTTCGTTTGCCAATTTACGAGTTTTCTTTATAACTAGTTGGTCTTTTCCTAGAGATATTAACTTCTAATTTTTATATTATTTTATATTATTTTTTTACTGACCATTGTATTCTGAGCATGATTCCTTAGCAAATAA
Organism: Peronia verruculata; assembly: GCA_038406235.1. Lineage (NCBI taxonomy): Eukaryota > Metazoa > Mollusca > Gastropoda > Systellommatophora > Onchidiidae > Peronia > Peronia verruculata. The sequence continues at coordinate 9,320 of JBCAUA010474123.1, read as the reverse complement.
CTGATTCGGCTTTGAGTTTTCACAGTTATTTTCGATAGTTGCCCAGACTCAGATCTAAACGTTTTAAAACGATGTTTCTGTAATGTGGCAATTTAAGCCTGACAATAAAAGGCCCAGTGCTCCATTTTGCTGTTCAAGATTGATGCTGATGTTTTTATAGGCTCCGTGGCAAAATATTGGTTATTTTCGACAATGTTCAGTTCAATGCTTTTGGGGGACGTTGGCTGAATGCCATGATTATTATTTTGATGTGTTTCGCGCCAAGAAGGAAAAGGCAATAAAGTGTTATATAAACCTAGCTTAGTCATGCATATGACCCGTACATAGCTCCGTGCCTCGATATAAATTGCTCAAATATTTGAATCCTATTTTTTTTTTTTTTGTAACATCTCATGACATTTCGCATGTTAAGAAACAAGTGTTTACGGGAATTAGACATATGCCGGCTTTGCTCGTCTTCAGAACACTGACATAAAAATCTGAATTCTTGACAGGTTGAAACAGAACGTAGAGAGTATCAGGTATCCATGTCAGGATGACCAAGAGTCAAGGGATTAAATTAACTTAAATTGTGTCTAGCCTGACAATTACTTGCTCAGAAACGTCGACATTGAAAGGAAGGACACTGAAGTACAGAGACACTTATCGTCGGGTTTCGATGAAGATAGACTGGGTTATGAAGTCAAACTTGACAGGAACGTTGTTGTGAAAGGAGGCCTGCTTTTGTCCTGCAATATCTGCCACATCCGCATTGAAATTCGGTCTGAGTTGGAGGGTAATGTCTGATGGCATGAGCCTTTTCATATGATTCTTGCCTTTTTCTCTCCACTGTGGCCTTAGCTCTTCTGATTGTTGCGCGCCACTCTGTACTGTTCTTAGCAGCTCGCTCCCAGATGGTAACATCTATATTGTCGTTTTTCATGTGACGCTTGAGCACATCCTTGAAACGGAGCTTCTGACCACCTCTTTTCCTATTTCCATCTTATGGATTCCCACAGACATACACGTTGGCACGACAACATTCATGTAAACATACAAGATTATAGGAACCTCTTTTAATTATGTACACTCATAACCACACACACATACATACACAATATCCTCTGCAGGTTCGCCCATATTCATATTATTTTGTACATTTTTGCATGCACACGAATACCAAGGGCATAAAGATTGGCAAGGAAGATCAATACACACATATTTGCCCCTGTTATTATTATTATGTACACAGTCGTGCCATTATCTGACCCTCCCTTCTATTTAATGCCAGGCACAACTTAAACCGGCGGCTATCCAAGATAACGTTGTTTACATTCTCTTTCGTGGCTGTAAAAATATGCCATATTGATAAAATTGAGATAAACCCATGGGCTGATAACTCAAGCTGCGATGACCTTGATAATCAGAGGTCAGATTGACAGATGTGCACCATATTTGGGAATTTGTCCGCTATTGAACGTTTCTCTCACCTGGCGGGCTCCAGGAGGCGGTGGTTTTCTGGCACACAAAGGAACGTGATTCGAAGTTGAAATAAATTTGATCGTAGACCAAAGCGCTGGCACATTGCAGGGGGCTGGATCAGGGAGAGCAAAACAATTTGTTTGACTTGAAATTGTCTCACCCTTCCATTACGAGGGTTGATGTCATCGGCTGCAAATAACTTGCAAATGCTGACGTTTTCCTGGCTATGTTCTGGACACTAGGAAATACGTATATGGAGCGGTGCATTCGTGAGAAAGGCCCTCTTGGTTTAATTTATTTTCCTCAGTCTAAAGTTTGCATTATTTCGTTTGTTTAGTTCAATGAAAAAAAAAAAAAAAAGTCAAATAGCTAACAAATCAGAATAACAAAAACCAGACACTCTCATTTCACAGTGGTAAGCCTCTGTGTGACTAATCCTAAATCTGCAGAAAGGACAGCACACATTAGTGGTGTAAATGGGTGGGGATTTATATCCTGACACTCTGGTAATCATTGTTCATCTAAAAATCCATGGTTTGGGCATGAAAACGACAATTGAAGTAAACAGGCATCTTAGCAATAACTGCATTAACATAATGGATCGGTATTATTGAAGTCGTTTATCCCTATTGAAACATCGATGATAGTGACATAGGTCGATGTTAAAATATGATAGCTGTAAAGGAACCTATTGAAACATCGATGATAGTGACATAGCTCGATGTTAAAATATGATGGCTGTAAAGGAAAACTGTCGAATCATCTGGGCGAGACCATTATTAATGTTCCTGTTAAGCTACATGGAGCAGAATAGAAAAGCAGTAACACCCCAAAAGTGGTGCCATCCCAAACTAATTGTAAGGCTAGGACTAGGAGTAGACAAGCAAAGACCTCTCTTCTGTTAAGGGAATTTTGGTGTCACAGGGTCAGGAGACAAAAGTCTGATAATGCATTTACGGTATTCACAGAGTTATCTTCCTCTGCCAAACCTCTTATGACCGCATCTTATTGTATGCGATAAGCGATGCGCAGCAAAGGTGACAATGTCGAAGGCGTTTTTCTCCTTTATTGCTTTTGTTTTGTGCCCAGTGAGAAGCATGAGCCTGTGACATGTAGACATGAATGGGAGGTTTGTGTACACAGCATTAAATTCAAACACGGTATCGCTGGTGTAAAGAAGCTTGGGACATCAAATGGTATATAATAGGAGTAAGACATGTCCTTACAAATATTCTGTTGTATTCGAGTTGCTCTCTCGTCTGTGTTTTTGGGGCGATACTTTTAACTTTAGTTGAATGGAAAAAAAAAAAAAAAAGGCAGAGCTGGCACTCACCATATGATGTTAAGTTAAATCCTTCCACCATAAGGACGCCGATGGGTCAATCCATGTTCTGTGCTTCATCTGTGTTCCTAATGGTTACGGTGTTTATAAGCTTTTCTACCTCCTTTGGGGTGGTTATCTTGGGTGTTCCTAATCAATGGCTGGAAGGCAGAGATACTGACAAAGACACTGACGTTTTGATTTATCACTGGATAATGGGCGGCATCAGCCAGACTCAGAAAAATGTATATATAACAAGAGCAATGTGAAAATTATAATTTTTCCTTCTGGAGATGAAAACCACGTAAAACAAATGCAGCTTAACGTGATTTTATTTCTTTCAGCACATGGAACGACTGTTTCTGTGTTGTCAGTGCATCCCACTGTCACAGCCTGCAGTAATTGCAAGATTTTGTTGAAATTTAGCGATTGCAGGCTGGGAATTTTAGAGCTAACTATACACATCTGAGAGTCTTGCGCATAGGACAGCCTGTTTCTCTTTCTCAGACGGGGTACTGCGTAATGTTCTCTTACAGATGAAGACTGCGCACCTTGCCAGAAGGAGGGACACCGAAATACACATGTTCATGAAAAGCATACACCCTTCCTGGAGCTTACGGCTGTGGTACATGTTAAATCCGTAGGCCATTCGATTTATGATGTGGTAATAGAAATCACAAACAGCTACCGTGAATTGTAAAGGGAGATAACCTGGGAAAATGTTGGAAAAAATAGAAAGAAAAGGATTTCTATATTAAAAGCGCCCATTGCCAAAAGCCAAAATTGACCAGAACGAAACATAAACATTTTTGTCCTTTCTATCGTCTTAAGGACCAGAACATACGGAGATTTTTACCTCAAGCTAAAGGCTATAAGGAATGAAATATATTACAAAACTATTGTCTGCGTATTTCGTAGGGCAAACCGTAAAAGAATAAAATATCAGAAAGAACTTGTATACTGATGGTCTTAAAAAAGAAATAATCGCACAACCACTTAACAGAATATATGCTTGGAGAGCATTGGTTCCAGCGCGCAATAAACGCAATATATTACGTTTAAAGTATCTCTTTATATTATGTACATGTAGAGCAAATACACACTCCCATGACTTTGGAAAAAGGTGTAAGTGAAGTGAAACTTGAAACATAGGCAGCTCCAGAAAGGCGTTGCGACGTTGCACTTTAAGGCTATATTTGTTTAACAGCCCTGCAATTTCCAGGGGAGGACTACACATAAATTTCAAACCGGTCTTGCTATCTGCTATGTTTTTATACAATAGTCTTCTTGTAGTGTCGTAAACGTGATTTAAAATCCAGTTTAACAAGTCAATAAACTGCCCCGATGTTAAGTTGGTAGGTTTGTAAAGGAATAATACTAAAGGGTTAAACAAAGGCAAGTTCTCCTTTTATTTTTGGTTAGTCATTTTGGATGCATTTCTATTAATGAAGAAACAAAATGAAAAAGTGTTAATGTAGCAGTATGCCCAAACGTCTCTGTCACTTTCATGTTTTCTGGAACTATTCTGTACAATTTTACAAATCAGCAGACATCGTGAATGCATTTAAAATGAAGATCAGTCAAAATAGCAACGATTATCTGTTAATACCCCTACGAACTGCCGACTCCAAGATCCATAGCCTACTCCGATTTTGAAACATTTGCTTCCTATCTGTATCCCTTGAAAATCATTTAAGTGTTGAATATTTTAGCATGCACAAATAGATTTTCCAAAAGACATCTTTGTCCAGCCATTTCACTTTCTCAGAGCTGCGAATTTCTTTGATCACTTCTCACTCTTGTATCATCATTCGGGTAAAATTTAAATTTATGGTTCAGAGATGGTTCCGGTTTTAACATTACTGAAGACTATGCGTGTGTTCCTATTTGATCCCGTTTTGGAAACTAATTCTCGAACTGCGCAGCAACTCTCTGAGTGGATTGTAATGTGTTTTTCTTGATTCATCAACGAGCAAAGAAACAACCGAGTACAATCGAACCAGTCCATATGATGAGTATTTATTAAGCTTTGCTAAGTGATCATAACACAATGTTGTGTTTTTTGTTTTTTCTTTAGCTACGGTCGAAGATCAACTGAGATAACCACCCCGACAGAAGGTTGAAAAGCTTACCAAAACCGTAACCGTAACCGCATGAGTACTGATTCCATAATAGACAGAAAGATAAGGATTAAAGTTCTGTCCTGAAGATTGAGGAAAATCGTGATACTTAGAAAGCACCTCTGACATTCCGGTCAACTTGACCGACGTCAGTGTATTATAACCGCCAACGCCTTAATTGATTAAAGTAACATGGCCGACAAGTGACGAGACAGACGGGGCACCGGAGCAGGTCAAGCTGACATTCAATTGACTTAAATGAAGGTCGCCTGTAGGTTGGGGGGGGGGAGGGGGAGGTAGGGAAGTGTTGAGAAGAGTTTTGAGGGCCGATGGGGGGTGAGAGGAAACTTGAGAGCCAACAGGAGCCCACTTGTGAGAAAGGGCTTCACATTCAGCCGGGCAAATAAGTTTCTTTACAGGTGAAACGGCTCAAAATAAAACCTGTCCTTGTGTTCCCCCTGACCTGTGTCAGGAATGCAATGTTTCCAGTTGTGAGGGCTTGCAGCCACACGCCTTATATATAATGTTTTCATTTCTCTTCTATTCCAGTTTCTGTTCTCCTCACACATTCTCTTTGTTTTTCATGCGGCAAAATAACAAACGATTAACAGTTTGTGATCGTGAAAATAAGATCATTGTCCCGAACAACGGCAAAAAGATAGACCAGCTTCGGGAGGATTTCAAAGAGGCAAGATTAAAAAAACAAAACAAAACAGAAGAAACTAATCCGTAAAGATGACAATGGCAACAAGAACAAGACAAGTTTGAAATCTGGGGTAAAAACTGACGTGAGAAATTTAAAAAAAAAAAAAAAATATATATATATGTATAAAAATGTGTCATGTAAGCACAGGAGCTTTTGTTAATCCAACACTTAATCTCAACGACACTTTTGGATGGTTCATGGCTCACTCGCTGAACATAACAAAATCCTTCTTTGTTTATGAAATATTTAGAAGCAGGTATGGATCTGTTTATATAGGGACACTTGCGATATTTCACAGTGTATCAGATCAGGGCAGCTTGACCTGCCATGCCCGATGCGGCGAAAAATGATGTTACATTTTATGCATAGTTTTCATTCTTCCTTGGCTGTCTTGGGGCGTTTTTTGCTCTTCCTCGCCACGCGGCGCTGTTGATCTTTGGCCAAGTGTGAGTGGTTCACCCCCCTCCCCCCCCCCTCTTCTTCTGATCAGCTGACTCTTATCTCATTCCTGTACTTATTACAGGAGGTCGGTCTAACTCCTCTAGGCCGGAGACAGAGACCACATTGAGAACCTGAGGGCTGTTTAAATACACTTCTTTCTCCATCCCTTCTTTCCCTCGCGATCTCGGAGCAATGTTAAATGCTTTGATAGGAAGAGATGCAAGAGTTCATTAACCCTTCCTTTCTTTTCCCTCTCTTTTTTTCTTCCCTACCGACCTGGGAGGGACATTTATTGCTATTTTCCAAGCCGATACGGTGAAGTTATCAGCTGACTGAGATAGAATATTCGGGCAAGGGGTGACGAGCCCGATGTCCTGGAATTTCGATCATTTTCTGCTGCTTTTCAGCATTTTACCACTAATACCACGGCACTCGAAAAACGAAACGTTCACTGGTTACGCGGCTGCATGTCTTTCAGATCTGACAGCAATTGGTGACAGCTGCCATAGTTTTAAGTGTTACTGTCGTAAGAGTCCTCTGGGACCTGTTGCATTCAGTGTGAAAATTTTCTAAGGTTAGTTTTTTCACTGCCTTATCCGGCATTGACCATTATTTGTGGCCAGGACTGACACGGTCAAGTAATGTTTTGTGTGAGCTTATCTGCAATAATGACGTTGCCTGTCGAAAAAACTTGCCTTGCTTAGTGGACTAAGTAAGAAGAACACTCGGAGATGTACAGTTTGATGTGGCATTTGGAAATAACGGCAGCATGAATGTCTGAGAAATATAAAACGTGCACTAGTTTGACGATCTCCTTGCATAATAAATGTTATATTCTTCCGTGATCCTAGTATCCTAGGCATCCCAGCAACTTAAGATAGACGTCCGTTCAATTTCAAAAACATATGGCCAAATCCGTGATTACCTATGTGTGATTGTGTGTGTGTGTGTCTGTGTGTGTGTGTGTCTGTGTGTGTGTGTGTGTGTGTGTGTGCGCGCAAATGTTTTTGCTTTTATTTCAACCTTTTAGAGACATTTCTTGCTTTCCCTATTTTATTGTCATTTTCTTCACTTGAGTTGATGGATATAACAAATATTAGATGTTCGTGTTTGAAATGTTTCCCATTGCTTTGATTTATGCTCCCCTCAGGGCTAAAGACTGGCACGCCCTATAATCAAAGGAAGTACAGCTTAGAAGTAAAACGCATAGATATGAAGCTCAGACTCTTCAAAGCCATTCTTTGTTTGACACAGATACAGTGTCTTTGAAACGTAGGCTCACCAAATCATGTATTAGAGTTTTTAATTTTCGTATGATATTTGCAATGAAAACAACAAAAACGCAATTATCATGTTGGTCCAAGCAGGCAAAGAAAGAGAACTTAAATAATGTTTCTTTTAGTGGCTTTCGTATTAAGCCTGCCATTAAGGCATGTTTATTGCTAACGAAGACGGAAACGTGAAAATCCTACAAAGAGTAGGCACATGAAACACCTGACATTTGGAAATACTTTTAACAAGTTACATATAATTAATGGACGTCTTGTTTTTTGTTTGATGTTCCTCAGACAACAGAAAAATGTTTATCCGCGGGATGCCTAGATGTGAATGAGTGCATATTTGATATATTATGATCTTAGTTTCATCCAACATCATAATGGGGTTCGTAAGGGTAAAGAAAGCAGGGACGTCTCTATAACAGAATCATTTGTCTTAGTTACATAAAAGAATAGAGGTGACCTTTGAGGTGCAGCTTGTATGCCATGGTGCAGATTCTATGCCTATGCATATCAGTTGAGTTCAAGGGACATCAAAGGAGATTGGAGGAACGGAGAAGGTGTGATGTGGGACCTCTGTTTGAGTGACTAACGCGTCTGGAATAAAACATTAGATGAAGGAAGAAAGGAGAAGAGGGGGTGGGGGGGGGGGGGGGGGGTGAACAAGTTTCCGAGAGTTTGGGTTTTTTTTTAAAAAAAAAAAGGGGTTTTTG
>JBCAUA010474012.1:0-17309 GCA_038406235.1 Peronia verruculata | reverse complement strand
GATGGAAGAGTAGGCCTGAGTGCCGCTGTCCGGGCAAAATTTCCAAATTCCAAATTTCTACCCACAAAAATTCTCAGAAAAAATTAGCAACTTCTAAAAGCCGAGATAATCCTATCTCTTAGGATTGAAAGGCTTATAAAAACCATAAACTAAGCTCTGAAGACTTTTCAAATATTATTATAAACTGTTTACTCTGGATGTATGTATCTAAAAAATCACAGTAGTTTCATTGATATCTAATTCTGAAAAATTCAGACATCACTAATTTTAACACAGAAAAGATGTCATAGGCAGGTTTACAACACATACTGGTTACAGATACAGGATACAGAATATATATACACAAGAGAAATGCTGCGGAAGGGTTCATCCTCTGTAACTAATATTTCTTCAATGAAAAGAAAAGAAACAGCGTTACTTAATTCGTTAAGTAACATTAATTGTGTTACTCGGAGATAAACATGCCAAATAATGGAACACCTGAATAGCTCTATACAAGGGTGTTTCTAGCTTACCCTCTGAACGATTAGCTCCTCCCTCAATTGCAGCGCTTCAGCAAATGGTGTACAAAATTAGTTTGTAAATGTATCTCCACCTTTTCAACTTGAAAAATCATCGGATATCACAAAGCGCACATCCACAGACATGGGCACAAAATGATGAGACACAGATGAAACGAGGCCCAAATAACAAGAGGATTAATATAGCAAGAATAATGATAGAGCATTTTCGTGACACTCATATCTGGTAAAAATGTATATTTATCTTATATTGTATCCCCTTAGCATTTGATAAATGTTGATTCTTGCCAACAATTATTTACAGCCAGTGTCCTGACAGCTTTATGTCCACGAAGGAATTCTTACGTCAATGCACATGCAAGTCTTTTCAAGACCTAACTGCTTTGCCTTAGGCACGTTTTTGTGGAGAGAATAACAGCGAATGTTAACACTAAAAGTATCAAGGGAACGGGTCTATTAAAACAGGTGTTTTTATAAGCGTAATCTTTCCAATTGTTGGACATGTAGTGTTCAAGTAGCAACATGATAATAAGGTGCCTATCATAATAATATATCACCTATCACCCTTCTCATATCAGAATAGAATTAATATTAGATCACAGGACCACTACAACTTCAGAGGTTTCAGGTAACGCCTGTTCTATAGAGTTAAACAACATCGACTGCACTTGTTTTGTTCCTGCTTGGCTCGTAAATCTTACGCTCCATTTATTGTACCTCCTTTATTATTCTTAATCAATCTCTTACAACAAAAGAGATCCTAGAACAAAACGATGCATGCTTTAGTTTTCTTTTTGTTTTCCTCTTTTTCTTTGTTTCTTTCTCCTTTCTTTCTTTAGTGAGTGCAAGTATTGATTCCACATTGCTGATTGTAACAATAAATCTAGACAAGTGAGCAAAGACAACAATGCAGAGAGTAATAAACAAAACAGAGCATGATAGGTGGGCCCGAAGCGAACGAAAGGATTACGATCGCTTCGAATGGGCCCATTACAACAGTTCATGCTTACTGACTTTCCGACAGTCGCATGATTTAATTTTAACCGTTTGGTGCGAAAGACAGCTAGAATCATGACTGTGTTTAAAAAAAAACCAATTCAGGTGAAACATTGAGAACAGCGCAGCAGAAACCAATAATTGTTTTCTCTTTTCGTTTGTGTGTGTGTGTGTGTGTGTGTTGTTGTTGTTGTTGTTGTTTTTGTTTGTTTTTTTTTTTTCTTTCACTTGTTGGTATAAACAAAACCTGCCACATGTAACAGTTTGCTGTATTCAGACGGCGTATTCTGATTCCTTCACAACAGAGCGCTCACGCCTGGCTAATAGTTACTTGCGGAAATGTCAGCTCCCTGAGGTTTAATAAAAGCACTGTACATTGCTCCAAAGCTATAACGCCATGGTATGCTTCTCCCCCTTCCTTCGGTTTCTCTCTCTTTCTCTCTCTCTCTCTCTCTGTCATTTTCTCTCTTTCTTCTTATCTTTGATTTCTTTTTAACTTTGCTATTCTTGAATTTGCCCTCCACCCCATTCCCTTCCTCTCTCTCTCTCCCTTTTCTTGTTCTTTTCGTTTTCTCTGCCTCTCCCTCCTTCTCCCTCCCTTTCCCCCATTAACCTACCTCCTTCCTCTTCTCTCCCCCGTTCCTCTTTTTATATCCAGGATTTTCCTATTTCTGCCTTTCTTCTTTTTCGTCCTCTTGCCCCTGCCCCCTTCTCTCTCTCTGTCTCTCTCTCTCTCTCTCGTTCATTCTCTCTCTGTACGGGTCACTTCTTCTCCTATCATAAATACTTAGGTAGAGAATGTAACTAATGGAATATAACAGAGCTAAGACTGTATCATATATGTTATTAAATTCATGTCTTACTAGAGTGTTGCAAGTTTCTAAGATATGGCCTAACAGGTGACAACCTCCCAGGCTCGCAACGAACAATGTAGATAGCTTTAATATAATCTACTTTACTTGTACATTCCCTGCCCACTTGCTCATTTGGGAAGGCAGTAAAATCACTAAGAGCAAGCATGGCGGTCCTGATCATCAAGAGTGATTTATGGACCCAAGCTCCAGATAGTTGCTAGGTCAAGCAACATGGCCATTCCTTAACTATAGTACCAACAGGCCAATTTTATCTCAGCCAAAAGGTCAGAACTGGTCCAGCCCTAGTCGGACTACTCTGAGGACATCTATCATGAACTTAATGAACCGCATGTATAGGAGAGCTGCAATGAGTCAGGTCTGGAATGAATGAGTTTACTCGCACTGGGATTATATAGACACTACTGGCGTTCGATCGACTTCTTTAACTGAGCAAACCAATGTGGTCTCAGATTTCATTACAAATCCTTTAGGAGCCAAGTATACACGGGCATAATGCGATAGTGGGCATTGAATCCCCATAACTCCTTTGAATGTATCCCTTTATCATTTCATGCCCAAAGACGCCGTGGCGCCATTTATTATTATTATTATTTGGATAGAAATCCGCGAACATCATTTTCATCATTATCTTCATCATTTTGCGAAGTTTTATCAAAGAACACAAAGACTGCCAATCACCGTTTAAAATTTTAGTAAGAAAGGTAACAAAATTAAAAACATATAAATTATAGATAACTGTTAAAATAAATGAAAATGAATAATAATAATAATAATAACATTTTTTTTTTCATTTGAAAAGTAAGTTTAGTTAGTTTTTCTTCGGGATTAAAGGGAAAAATGTGTCAGGAATACAGCCGTTGTCTTTCATATCTTCCACCACAGGGCCGAGATGGATCATGTTTACGAGGCACTTTATAATAGTCATTGATACATGCAACGTTGTGGGAGTGCACCCAGTTAGTCAGGGCGGTAAGAGGAAAGAGGTGGGGTGGTGGTGGGGGATGCGAGATGAGGGAGTATTATCAAGATCGCACCCACAGCATTGGTCTTGTGGACTGTCTCACTGGGTTTTTATCATGTCAGATAAAGGCCAACAGCAGGGCATTCGCTGGGCCTTTATCATATCAGCACCACCACCATCACCGTCATCATCATCATCATTTTTTAAAAATTCTAAAAATGTAAGGCGACTGTGTACCGGCAACTAATGAAAGACACCAATAAGAAGCAAAGAACAATATGAAGAACACGATAGGGTAGAAATTGAATATTAGGTTGGTATTACTAGCCACATTGTCGAATGTAGTTGGTTCTTCTTCAGGGCAATGTCATCATCATCATTATCATCATCCTTATTTTTGCTGCTGAAATGCCTTTAAAAAACACAAAGATTGTCAACAGGTATCTAAAGTTATAGAGGAAAGGCTACAAAGTAATATGAATAATTATGTGCGTCGCACCAATTTTTCTTTTGCCGCATTCGTGTCAGAAAGACTTCCACATCTTTGTTGGCGTATTTGTATTATAGTATGCACACAAAAAAAAAAAATAATAATAAAAAAAAAAAAACAGGAAACTGTTATGTGTTATTGAAAATATAAGAAATATATCAAAATAACAGAAGATTATTTACATCATATGAAAGCTATTAATGATCTGCATAGCATCACAACACTCAACATCCATCACCAAGAACACATGGAGGTGAAACAGGTTGCCACAGCATAGGTTGATGTCCAGTGTAAATATCCAGAAGATGATCTCCTCTAACTATTTCCCATGGGAAAAGCTGTTTCTAATAGATCCATTGGGCTACTCACAGGCTTCATAATACATGGACCAAGACAGCTACACCCGGAGCAAAAGAATGAAACTTGTATTTCGAGGAATGGAGATGCGGGTTCTTGCAGATGATAATAGACATTCTCGGGGTGTCCTGATGTAATGTGAAATTACAAACAGCGATGATTTTTATTTGATATCTGCATTTATACAGCTTTTGATGGTGGTTTGCTTCAACAAAATAGAACATTTAGGACTTTTACAGTTCCGGCAGTTGGTGGAGGCTTATCAAAGGAAATGTGTGGGGGGGGGGGGGGGGATATTTTATTAGGGAAATAAAATACATATAATAATAGAGAGTATTTACATAGCGATTATCCCTGTAATTACAGGCTCTACGCGCTTTACAATCTGTTATTACCACGACAGACCCGAAGAAGGCATTATAAACTTTAATGGTCTCAGCTTCCCGGGAAGCATACACGGCGGCTGCCTGTTAGGCGTTCAAATCCTAATCAGTCTAACAACATCAGTCGTTGTCTATATTCGGATACCCATTCAGACCTGGGTGGAATCAGAAAATGTGCGTAAATCGCCTGTTCCAAAGACAAAATGTCGGGACCTGTCAGGATTCGAACCCGGAACTTCAGATCCCGAGTCCGACAACCTAACTGCTAGCTCACAACACCACATGTAAGTAACAAGGTACTACTACACTAACAATGCGGCTGAGATATTGCAGGCTATAATTACAGTATAGCATCTGCCATCGAGTGTTTGGTTCAGATCTAAGAACTGTATTGTTTGACAAACATATTAAGCAGGATTATTATTATGACACAATATGATTACATAAATCAATCGCACACAGACAGAATAACACAAGAATTACGCAACTGACAGACCTTCAGATGCTGCCATTTATATGGTGTGTCTATTGAGTCTGAATTACAGTAGCTTTATTTATATAGAGTTCTATTGTGACTAGGGATCTCGCTGTGGGTAACACCATGTCCTTGATCAAAACAGTCGTTTTCCTGCAATACATATTTCAAATAATCCTATAGATGCATTACGTGCGTTGACAGTAAACATATAATCAGAGAGAATGCACCACTGATTTATGTCAAAGCACACTGCATGCTATGTTTGCAATTGCCATACAGCAAGTTTATATGATTAAAACAGATGCGCAAGCCGGGAACCGAATAAGAGGCTCTGTTTCAAAGGGAAGGAAACGCTCTACACGGAATGCATGCGTTTTAACAAGGGCGTTCAATGAAATGTCACCTTTCATCATTCACTTTGCACTCCGTGGGTGGACAGTCTCTTATCTCTCCTAGGAATAGCCTTGTTGAACCCCTGGCCGACTCCCACTTGATAAGCGATAACAAGGACTGAAGAGAAATGCGCCTTTCAGTCCAAGAATCTGCCTCCTCATCAATGTGTGCAAAAGCTAATAAAGTATGAAACACAAACACTTGTTCTGGCACCGGAAATTCACCAGTGGCTACATGAAAACATTCCTAGCCAGAAATTTAGATGTTGTCCCTAGAATTAAGATTTTTTAATTTTTTTTTTTTTTAAATTAACGAACTTCTGTTTCAGTGCAAAAATGCAATACGTATAATATTATAGTCATGATGGTGCATTCCAGTTTAAGTATTACATTTTCGACACTCATTCAGGATACAGATGATATCCAAGAACAACGCCCATTATAAATGCAAAGACCTGATTTAAAAAAAAAAAAAATTATCTCAGCTGTCGGCCTCTATCTTTTTTTTTTTTTTTAATAACATTTTCCAGAGTCTTGTTTCTCATGGGACATATCTGCATTATTTTCAACCTCCCATGAGAGCTATCTCTTATGGGACTGTTTCTCTTTTACCTACTCCCACGAGCACCCGCAAGACATAGTGGGGCAATGCCAATGTCCAACATTAATTAGTTTAGGCAGGATGAAACTGATTTATTTTGACATGCATTTCTCTACTTCTATCTCTCCATATTCTATTCATGTGGCGTCGCTTGGTGTTCAGACGATAGAGAAAGAGAGAGAGAGAGAGAGAAAAAGGAAAAAAAAAAGACAGACAGACAGATAGGCAGACATAGAGCGACGCTGAAAAGAGAGAAAGACATCGAAAGAGAGAGGGACAGAGAGAGAGAGAGAGAGAGAGCAAGGAGAAGGCTAGAGAGCATGAACGTCCGCCTTGGAACCAGCTGTGAGCAGACAGTTAAAAAGGAGAGATCGAGAGAAAAAGATAATCCACTCGTTAAATTTATTGTGTGTATGTTTACCAGACAATCCTTAACAAAACGTGAGGTATTTTATCAAAATAAAAGAATACAAAACAAGGTAAAACCAACCACCCCCCTCCCCCCCCCCAAAAAAAAATCCTGTCTTTTCATTTTGGGGGGGGGGGGGGGGGGGGTAAACAAGCAGTTTGTACCTATCTATTCCATTGTCTGTTTTCTGAGTAAATAAGCATTTTCTATGATTGAATTATTGCAAATTAACAACAGTTGGCTTTTAGAATATTATGATACAATTTATAACTTTTAGTATCGATACAAAGTAGTGCTCATTGTGAAGTTGTAGGATGACACAATTGCTTAACTGGCAATCACCCAAACTCTCTCTTTCTTTTCAGATATCACACACAAAAGGTCTCATGATTCTTTACTGTCCTTCCTGTTTTCCACAACTCCTTCACCAAGCATTTCTGAAAAAACTTGAAATGTGTTTTAATTACTTTGTGGGTGAGGCGTCCGAACAAGACAAAGATATTCCTAATATGCTAATACCCGCTCTCTGTTTCGTTTCCTTGGAAGTATTCTCTTCATTTTCTTTCTTTCTTTGTTTTCCATTTGTAATTTAGTCATAAAAAAAGTAATTGAAACCAATTGCAGTTATGCATACCGATCTAGAGGAGGACAATCTTGTTCACAGTTCTAAATATTTGAGGTAGTTTCGTTGATTTCGTTGAAATGTTATGCCATTTCACAAACACAATAAAGTCAATTCAATCTAACGTGAGCCGTTTTGCGTTCGGTATTATGTATTTTCAGTACTTAAATTTCTTCAGTTATTAGCTATGCAAATTTGCTCGATCTGGCTAAAAACAAATGAACATTATATTTATAACCATTGACACAAGATTCTCTGCTACTTCTACTATGCAAGCAGAAAACGTAAATGACTGCGGGTACAGATGACAACAGATCTCTTATGTTGCTTTGGGGTAATTATTTATGCACAGCTTTTCAACAAGGCACACTTTTTTCTTCACTCATTTCCCTTGGCGTTTTTTTTTTTTATTGTATGTTTAAAATTTATTATATTGATTGTGAGTGAGTGCTCGATGCCTCAGGCTACTGGAGATGATTTTTGTACCACTCTCAATGAAAATGACTGTAGGTAAAATTATGATTGAAATAAAATGACGAGAACACAAAGGACAATTTTGTGAAACTTGGACATAAGCGTAGACAATGAGAGATCATTTGGCAGGGGACGCAGTGGCTGAATGAGTATGACGTCCGCTCATGGAATAATCAGGCGGGGATCGACTCGTGGGTTCTGCAACGGGGGATGGCAGAACACAGACTTCGAAAACCCGCATTTTTTTAGTGACTCAACGGTCCCCTGGCTTCCCGTGGGTAGGGGAGGACGACGTCTAGCCTTCTCGGATAAGGACGAATATATTTTGGAGGTCCTGTGTGTGTGTCACGCACGTTAAAGAACCCCTGGCAGTTAAAAAGCAATGGATGAGTAGGCTGAGTGCCGCTGTAAGGGCAAAATTTCCAAATTCCAAATTTCTATCCACTACTTTTTTCAGCAAACATTGGCAGCCTCTAAAAGCCGAGATAATCCTATTCTCTTAGGATTGAAAACACTTCGCAGATTGTCTGCCCCTTCCAAAAGAAGGGCTTGTGTAAGGGGATATAATTTTGACTTTTACTTCTCTTTGCCAGTCAAAAAATGTGTTGAGCAAGCATAATAAAGAGGAAAAAATCCTTTTACTTCTTGCATTTGAAAGACAGATAAAATTTTAACAATAAGAAGAAAACATTCTCCTTACATGATAATTTTTTATTTTTTTAGTTATTTCTTGAAATTTTCATGATGTATGTTTCGAGCAAAGAACGCAGAGGTGATTTTTTTTCCTCCTTACACTGCTTGTTTAATCCCTCTTTTGTCTGGTAAAGGGAAGTAACAGAACTGAGCACAACGATCTCCTATTAATACCGTCACTGTGACCGCTCTCGTGGACACGAGGTCATCAGAGGTGCCTTCAAATATTTGGCAGCAAACCCTCCTACATTCATTATACTAATCAAATGCATGTAACGGCGCTTATCCCCGAACAATACAAGATCTAAGCGTCTTTACAATCCGGCGTCTTTACAATCCCCGACAGACCTAACTGGAGATAGGTGCGTTCGCAGCTTCCTAAAAAACCCACGTAGTACGTCGCTCAAAATCTGCATCAACCTGACAACAAAATTCGTTATCTTTAAACGAGTAGTCATTTTAACATGGGACTAGAAGGGAAATGTGTGAAAAGTGTCTTTCCCAAGGATAAAATGTGCATCGAGACTTCTCAGGGCTCGAACTCTGAACTTTTGAGTTCGAGTCTAACACTACATCACCGACAACATGCACAAGCTTACTTACTTACGAATTTACGGCTGTCCTTCCATCTAATCCCCACTAATTACTTTACAGGAATTATCGGACAATAAAGCTATTGGCTTCTGCATGATATAACACTCTTCGAAAAAAATGAAGTAAAAAGTGCCTGGCTGATTCTGCTGGGTCCTCAACAGGGGAATATTTGCAAGCAATTTCAATGTATAACTGCCCAGTTGTCAGGTTGAGTCCAAGTCTTTCCATGTGCGTGTGTGTGTCTGGTGTCTGTGTGTGTCTGTGGGAGTCTCTGTGTGTGTCTGTGTGTCTCTTTATGTGTGTGTGTGTCTGTGTGAGTCTCTGTGTGTGTCACTTTGTGTGTGTGTGTCTGTGTGTGTGTGTTTTGAGTATCTGTGCGTGTCTCTTTGTGTGTATGTGTGTGTGTATGTCTGTGTGTGTGAGTTTTCTATCCCTAGCTATTGTCTTGTTTCTGGGTTTGTCTCGGCTCCTTCACGCCTATTGTCCATGCACATTTCATTAACCACCTCTGTTGAATATTCTTCTTGTTTTTTTTTTTATTATTCTTCCCATTTCTTCTGTCTCTCTGTCTCTCTCTCTCTCTCTCTCTTTCACGCTCATCTCCCTTTTTAAGTCACCTTGTGTTTCGTTCTTATTGAGTGAGCGCGAGTGCGTGTATGTGTGTGTGTATGGGAGAGAGAGACGGGGGGAGGGGGGGGGAGAAATAAAGCAGGCTTGTATAATGGAGATGTTCTTTCTGTGCTTTGTTGCATCTTTTATTTTTGTCTATCTTTGTTTTTGGCCTTTCCTTGCATGCTCTTTAGCTGTTCTGTTCTGTTCTGTTCTGTTCTGTGCTGTGCTGTGTGTGTGTGTGTGTGTGTGTGTGTGTGTGTGTGTGTGTGTGTGTGTGTGTGTGTGTGTGTGTGTGTGTGTGTGTGAATGTTTGTGTAGGTGAGTGTGAGCAAGTATGGTTCTGCATCGCTTCGTTAATTCTTCCTTCCATAATTCTGTGTGTGTTGTTGTTGTTGTTTTTTACCCTTGGCATTACACTATCCTATTCGCTTTTGCCATAATATGTGGCAATGTGTTCACGTCAATGTGTGTGTGTGTGTGTGTGTGTGTGTGTGTGTGAATGAGCTAGGGGTAGAGAAAGTTATAGAAAGAGTAGGAGTGTAAAAAAAAATAAATATGCATCATTGCGTTGAGTCTTTTTTTATTGTATATTCTATATATATATATATTTCCCTTGCCATTATATGTGTTCCTTTTTCTGTTTCACCTGTGATTGTTTATGTGATCTTATGCATGAATGAAAAGCTCGTGCCTGTATGTTTATTTTTTTAACCCTAGAAACCTCGAGGAATTGTCCTGGCAAATAGGCCGCTTATTAAATTTGCAATGGAAATTCCTCCTAAATACTTCACGGTGTAGCAACGCAGGACTCATGGAAGTCGATCACCTGTAAGTAAGGGTAGGGGGCAAGTCTACAGGACCTTTTTTGACATGACGTCCCGATCACAAGGATCCTTGTCAGATTGAGCTCGCAAGCTTCGAGATTCAGTCCATCTAGGAGAAGAAAAACATCGATTTCAAAACTCTGCTCCCCTGTGGCACACCCGGTGATGAGAATATCTTTAGGAGTAAACCTCAAGGAAAAATCCGGAGTCAAACGCTTTAAGGCCAAAAATATACGAGCTCGAAAGCGCAGAATTTAAATTTGGCATCAAAAGCAGGATTCATGTTACAATTAATTTGAGAGTTTTAGATTTTTAATTTCATATTCTGCCTGAAATTTTTCCTACATACGGTTGTTTGACCATCGTCTTGACGGACAGAATGCCGTATGATTGAGGTATGCCTGATCTCAATCATTCAGTTTCTTGCCTTCAGCTCAGTCTAGGCATATCTTCGGCCTAAGCCAGATGAAAGTTGCTCGTAGTCTGGCTCTGGCAGCTTCCTCTACGGCACTGATACAAAACAGCCTTGCTGTTCCTTTGGATTCATTAGTAACGTGGAGAAGGAGACCGTACAACATTGGCAGTTGTTTGTTTTCCGGCCCTGCCCAGGTTAGTTATTGTCCAGCCATGTGGACATCCAGGACGAGTATATCTGCCATGGCCAGCGCTGACCGACTAAGGGCTATTGCCCATTACCTAAGTGAGGATGTCTATCGCAAGTAAGAACCAATCGGGAAAGTGACAGAAATTCATTTCTGTTATCAGCAGGAGGTTTATCAGGTATATCAAGCTGAGACAATATTTCTTTAGTCTGCCATATTGTGATGCTATTTGATAGTTTAATTCACATAATATAAGTGTGAATGCATCTTCTGTACTATCTCTTACCAAATGCGATTACAATTTCCTCTTGGGGATAAAATAGTAAATGAAATTTATTCCGTCCTATCTTTTCTATCTTATCTACACTCGATTTCTTCACCACGAATATCTATAATCATCCTGTAAATACATTTTGACACTCTAGTAGTTTCAATTGGCACATTTAGCGTTAATTCTGTTCTTCAGTAGGCCAATTAAAGTCCCTACTGTCGTTCTCGTTTCTCTCTCCTTTCTATTGAACAACTCTCTCACATCGTTTTCTTTTTTTTTTTTTTCCAGTGACATGTTGACTGCTGATTCAGGAAAATTAAGAAACACTGTTTCGGCCTAAGCAGCCAGGAAATAATTGTCCACAATTAATCAGTTTCCACACGATTACATCAGCCCTATTGTGCTCACACACACACACACACACACACACACACACACACACACACACACACACACACACACACACACACACGCACCTCTTTCATAATAATTTTATTATGAGTTCCTATTTACTGGAAAATAAAGTTTTTTTTTTTTTTTTAACAGTGTTAATTATGCTGTTGCATCTTCCTAAAAAATGACATTGCTTTTGTTTCTTGTTCTGATGTTTATTTTAAAAATGGCCGCAAAGTGGCGAGTTGGTTGAGATAGATTTTTCAGGACAGGATGTTTTATTAAGGATGTGAGAGCAAATAGACTTACTCTTTTTTTTGGCCTTTTGCCAGAAAGCTACAAGAAAAAGAACACAAAAAAGCAACCAGCAACAACAGCCCACTGAAACCTGAAAGAGAAGCAGGAGCTCTGCTTCTGGTTCCACGCCTGAATCACATAATATTGATTGCTTTTGTCTTTGTGCCTTTTATTCATAGCCTAAAGTAATCGCCAACAACGACGTCAAATACAATAGCAAATAGCAACCTTAACAGCAATATCATTAATTGTCATGACAACAACAACGACAACAACAACCACAACAAAAGATCTGAACAGTAACAGCAACAGCTGCATCTACAACAACAACAGCATCAACAACTACAATAACGACAACAATAACAAAGAAAAACTTAACAACCTCAACACTCGTACAAGAATTATAATAATAAATATTATTAGTGATTGGTCCCATTTATGGAAATACTTTTAAAAACATATTAATTATATTTACATCAGTGATGATTTGCCATTTTAAACCCATCTTTGTGACGCAATCGGCAAACTGCAGTAGCGCGGTTTCTAGTGAATTGTGTTTTCCCCAAAATTACTCTCGGAAGTTCATCATATTATTTTGATACAGAATATCTGGGTAATAACGACATCAAACAGCTATCTATGTTTGTCTCAATATACACAGGAAACACAAAAGCGGGAGAGAGTGATGGCATAATCAACTGCATCAGGATAAGATGATAAAGTGAGACACCAAATGAAAGAAAACATTATGGACTAGAAGAGAGAGAGAGAGAGAGAGAAAGAGCGAGAGAAAATGAGAGAGAAACTGTCACCGCGAGAGAGAGAGAGAGAGAGAGAGAGAACAGAGAGAGAAAGGGACAGGACAGAAAGAGAAAAATAAAACAGGAGAGAAAGTAAAAACAATTTAAAAAAACAAGGGGGGGGGGGGTACAAGATAGAAAAAGAAAATAAGTTTGAACTAATCGTTTTTGATATTATGTTGAAAATTACCAGGAACAGAGAGAGAGAGAGAGAGAGAGAGAAAGGGGAAAGATGAGAAGAGAGGATGAGTGACAGAGAGAGAGAGAGAGAGTTAGAGACAGAGAGAGAGAACGGGGAAAAGATGAGAAGAGAGGATGAGTGACAGAGAGAGATAGAGGGAGAAAGAAAGTATTGTTATATAATGAAATGTATTGTATTTCATAGCTGAATAGTTTTCGTTCTTATAACTAAACGTTCAAGCTCTTTAAACGAGATGTGGCATGAAATGCATATAAATGAGAAATTTGATTGTCAGTCATTTTTCTTGATAAAGTGATTATGGAATCCTGAATTGTTAAATGTACAAAAATCTGGTTTATAGCTCGGAGATCTGAAAAACAAAAGGCGAAAAGGCAGAAAAAAGCAAGAAGACCAATGATATTAATGGGCAAACTAACGGAGAAAGGGAACAACGGGTTGATGTGGCTGTGATGGTTGATGGCTGTGATTACATGGATAAGTCACCTTTAAATCTGTGTTGTTGTTGTTATGTTTGGGTTTAACGACACATCAGCAAGATTATGGCTATGTTGTGTCAAACATGATAAGAAACGCTTAAACATCAAGATGAAGAGAAGAAAGAAAGCGGGACAGATAATAGGAGCAAGGAGGAGGAGGAGGGGGGAAAAGAGGAGGAAAGAGGGAGAGAGAGAGAGAAGAGAGATATCTCCCATGGAATATGGAGGATAACACTCCATGGGAGACACCTCACCAATGGCGGGCTTATGTGTGGCACATATTTTCATGCACAGAATTAATTGCATTAGCCTTGTTTAATTTCATTCATTTATGCATATTTCCCCTCCCGTCCACTTATCCATCCATTCATTTATCCATCCATCTACCCATCCATCTATACATCTATTTATTCATTCATCTATCTATACATCCATCCATTCATCCAGTCATCCATGTATCCATCCACCAATCCATCCGTTCATTCATCTATCCATCCATCCACCCATCCCCCATCCATCCATCCATCCATCCATCCATCCATCCATCCATCCATTCGGTACATTATGACTTAGACAAATTCGACAAAGAACGATCCTCCGACGTTTTTCGCGATTTTCTCGAATCGGGCTCAGCGACTTATGTACGCGTTCGACCGGCGGCGTCATATTTGACAATTCCCATCTAAGTAGGAAATGTTGAGGTCTAAACTCAAACTTTGTCATGCAGTAGATTTTGCGGCAGGTCCTTGTTCTCTGCTGTCTGCAAGCTCATTTTCCAGTTACGATTTCTCATTATCGTTGAAGATTCTGCTTTAAACTCAGCATTGCGATAGGCTGTTGTTTTCCCTTCTCTACTTTTGTATTGTTCAATAATGATGTTTTAATTTCATTTTGTTTTCCATGAATTTGTTTACCTTAGCACGTGAGATTTAACATATACTTTAAGTGAGGCCTTTATGTTAAACTGATTTTATACGTCCTGGCATAACAGTTCCAGTTGCATTGCTCATACGGAGCATGATTATAGAATACACACCTGAAGTAGGATAGTTCAAAGCTTTATTGGAAGCCATGAGTTTATGTCTTTACAGCTTTCACCGGCATTTGAGACCTGTTTTGACCTCGAAGTTAAATGACTTTCCTTGACCCATCTAGCAATAACAATGGACGAATAATAATAGATTTTGTGCTTTTGAGACCATTGGAATCACTTGGAAAGGGCCATAATATAGAAGTAATCAAGTGGTAGTCTATATACAAAAACCAATAGCATTTCATGGTGGATAACAGACTGCTTTTAAGAGCAAAACAATTTTATAAGTGTTTTTAAAGGTTTTCTTCAATACAAGATGTTTACGAAATTCCTGATGGAATACGCTTTTGGTCAGTGAAATAATAGTCACATATAAGAGTCTGCTTATTTGGATCAACTCAAATATTATTAGAAATATGAGTGTCTCGAAATTTTCGAAATCCCCGCTTTCTTGAAGTTATTCCCTGTCTACAGAGCTATAATGTACCCAATTTCGAGGCCACTGACTGATAAATTTGCTATGTTTAGCACTGAACCTATATTCAGGAGTCCGTTGATTCCTCTGTTGTAATCCTCTTACAGAAAAGTTCATTTGCGACTAAGCTATTTCACCTTCAGCTCCGTCAATGCCAGCACCTTGTCTGAGTTCAGTTGACTGTGTCTTTTTGTTGTAAAACCAGTGACTTAGTCCTAGGGTGATTTTTGACAGCCAAATAGGCCGAGCGCTATGTGGATTGGGCATTTTTTCAGGCCCAAACATTATAGTTGTTAGATCTGTCTTGAAATGTCTAAAACATATATATATATATATACCAGGTCGCACTAACATCCAAGATAAATTTTCGGAACAACTTTACACCATTGTACGAACTCCGGACAGCGACTATGGGACATACCTCGTTCGTCTTGACAGCGACGGAAATGTTGTAGAATGGTGACTTCTACTGAAAGTAGGCCTTACATCTCACCACAGGCACGGAGGTATAGTTCAGTTCCTTATCTCCCTAGTGCAGTAGAAGATGCAGCAGCCTGTCAACCTCAAACATCGTACAGGGATGATCTCAACATAACATCTCCCCCATCCAGCTTACAGCGCAGTAGTGTTCGAGGACTCAGCTTCAGCAGAGCTTTCTCAGCCAATACTGTCATCTCTACCACCCGCAGATGTTGAAACACCCGTCACATGAAGTTCAGCCAGACTGGCACAGAAACAAGCACCAGTTTACCTTTTTCGTCCTCTCCTTCCACCCATGTCGGGAGAGCCTAACATTTGGCGGAGAGCCTAACTTTTGGCTTAACTGCGTTTCCATGGATTTTGTGGCTGCAAGTAATAGTGCGGACCTGCTATGGCGGAAAAGCGTAAGATGAAAATTCAGTCTAATATTTTTTATTTTGTAGGAGAGTGAAAAGAAAACAGAACTTTGTGTGAAATTCTTCACAACGTGCTATACAGTATGGAACTGAAAGATAGATTGTTCCTGTTTATATTCTCAATAGTTTATTAAAACCTTGTAACTGCATTTCTTTTCTGAGGTGCAAGGCAGCCAAAATGTGTCCAGAAAGTGTGTAGTTAGTCTTCCTGATACTCTAATGTTTTCTTAATCGAGGAAACATTATAGTAGTCAGCAGCAAACACTTCCGTTGAAAACTAATGCTTGCGTCACTACCACTGTTTTGTTTTTTTCTGTCTTCAACGTGTCCAAATTCTTATTTAAGATATTATTTCTTAGGTCGACGGTTTTCATAGTATAAAATGAAACTTATTTGCCTTATTAGTATGCAAATGACTCGTCAAAAGAAGATTCGAAACAGTTTTTTTTTTTCTTTATTTGTTTGTTTCATCCCACAATTATAGATCTGTGTCAAGTCTGAGAAAATTAAAGCAGGTTCATTAATAAGTGTTCTGATGCCTTTCCATTCGGGATAATAAATTACAGTTTATCAGATTATACACAATTACAGTTGAGTGATAGTATTAAGGTATAGCAGTTTTTCACATTAGTATTCGTTTTGAATTTCTTAGCTCTATAGAGAGAAGTGTGACACACTGTAGTTTGATTTTTATTCTGAAATATGACACTTCAAGGCTCACAGGGGAAACGAGTAATCAAAACCTAGAGAGATAATTGCAATGAGGGCATACTTGACACTTTGCTAGTAGCATCCGCAGGTATAGGCACTATTAAACATACTGAGAGTGCAGCCAAATAGCTTGCGAGAAAGCGGAATTCAATTTGTTAAATACTGCTTTTTGTTACAATAGATTGAGTTTGCTGGTGCTTGAGCGGCAAACTAGGTGCAAGAATGATATAATGGTGGTGAAAAGCTGAAGGTGCTGGTGTTACTGTTAAGAGGGTGTGGGTGATGCGTCATGATAAACAGGAACAGTTTTAGAAAGAAAGGGATGTCTGGCTGGTGGAACTCTGATTGTTACACCTGGGGGCAGGTCCCGAAGGACCGCTTTATCTGTTATCTTGTAAAACGAAAGGAATAACCCCTGTGAGTGCCCCCACAGAATATAAACTAGACAGTGACTTTGAATGGTAGTGCATGTTACTACGAATATAAAAATATCGAAATGCCCCAAGCTCAGGCATCATACGATCACTGATTTTTCCGTGTGTACAATGTGTTTTGCAATAGAAATGAAGAAAAAAAAATACAGTGTAGCGCATGCTATAACTTGAGAAATCTGAAGTTTCATCCAACATTACAGTTAATTACTGCCACGTTCCGTTCAACAAATGATCACAACATAAGCAGTTCATGAATACGGCTTTTATGAACAATGTATACGTGAAGTCAGGAGCAGATTTAGACAGAAACGAAACACACACACACACACACACACACACACACACACACACACACACACACACACACACACACAGACACACACACGCACACACACACACACACACACACACACACACACGATCTCCCCTTGTTTATT
>JBCAUA010473901.1:0-17313 GCA_038406235.1 Peronia verruculata | reverse complement strand
AAGCACTGGCGCTGGCGATCCAGATTGACAAGCCCGGCAAGGTGCGCCGCAGGGCGTTGTAGCCCTTAGGCTGGGTCACAGCTCTAGAGTTAAAACAATGGCTGCTAACACCAATACAAAAGTCTTCTTCTTGAGATACAATATACATGTAGTTAATAACAACTGACACTCTACAGACCTAGATCTAGATCTACAACATGTAGATCTAAGCCTATTGTGGAACGACCTGATGTTGGAATTTACAGATCTATGTCATCGACTAGATCTAGAGTCTAGATCTATGCTCTGAGAAGAAAACATTATGCAGGCTGTCCAGTTCTATAATCTATACTTCGTAGGCCTACTTTGGTAGTTCACCAGTAGATCTATACATTCGATCTGTGCGGGATGTCTCCCATAGAATGCCATTCTCGACGTTCCATGGATGACATATCCTCTCACTCTCAATCTCTCTCCCCTTGCTCTTGTCTTCTGTCCTGCTTTCTTTCCTCTTCTTCTTGATAGGTAACGTATCGTACCGTATTTGGCACAAGAGATATCTAACCGTGATCGTACTGATGTGCCGTTAAACACCAACACAAACAAACATTCGATCTGTTACATAATAAAAAGGCAATCAGCACAATCAATAGGCCTTTGAAACTGCCACTATGCTACCAATCGATCTCAACGGCTGCGAGATCTAAACTGTCCGAAAATGTCAACAACAAAGTTATTGAAAGCAAAAATGACTTACATTTACAAGATCTGTGTGGGCAAAGTATCAATTCTTTCAATGTCTCAGTTTCGATTGTCCATCAGCAGTAAAATAAAAATTCTCTTCGATCACAATTTCGCCATAAACTTTCCTTCTGTGGCCAGATTTTTGTTCCCCTACCAAGCCAGTTCTGGATCTATATATCTAAAAATTATACAAAATCTAAATTTATGCAGGCCTCAGTACATATAATTTTAATTTATTGTCATATGATTATCTCATGCCATGGCTCCAATAAATAAAAACAATTGTGCTTTCGGTATCACCTAATGTTTCGAAATAGATCCACACTCTCCCTCTCCCCAGTGATGAACCAAATTTTCATTTCGAATCAATGACTTTTCACCGCTCTCTCTTGGCATGGCCTCTTTTTCTCATAGTACATGTAACAGAATCTTCACATGTAAAATGTATGGTCCTCTTATCCTAAATCCAGCATTATTCTCGCAACAGCTTTGCAGTCTGCAAATTAGAAGCTTTAACATTTATTTTTAACATACATAAGTTGAATTTAATTTTGATTTTTGTCTTATTACATGTATACATGTAGGCTACTAATACTAAACGTATACATGTAAGCCTATTTTCCATACCGCAGGGATGAGATTAAGCCACAGAATCTCTTGCTTTCTGTGACAGATAATAACATGAGACAGTCCTAAAAGATTATATATGTAATCTGATGTGAATAATTAGATCCATTGTAACTCATTTGCGACCACAGATTACAGCCTGTGTCCTAGATAGAATGGTATCCATAACAAGAGACAAAAAGGGTTTAAGAAAAATATGGTACATGTAGGCCTACATGTAGCTAGACTACCTAACTAAGCAGTTTTGGGTGGAGGAGGTGGAGGAGGGAGGAGAGGACCATAATTCAACAACGCCATTTCTGTGTATGTGAATGATTTCAAAATAATATGCTGGAAACTGACTGATCAGATTTGCAGATACAATTATATATATATGACGATGTTAAGATTTAGCCTAACTAGTACAAAACCCCGCTCTATGATTGAACGAGTATTATTCTGGGATCCGAGAAAAATGCCATTTTCAAAGCCAAAAAATGCGGAAAAAAATGCCCAAAAATGCGGGGAAAAGTGCCCAAAAAGTCCCAAAATGCGGCAAAATATGCCAAAAAGTGCAACTCACAAATTACAACAGATCTTTATAGCGTTTTCAGATAACCGTCTGCAGAGCCCACTAACGAGCATATATTAACATAGGTCTAATTACAAGTAATAATAGGGTTAGTTATTAAGCTACACACCTTAAAAATAAATGTTTAAAAAAAAGGCACTGTTGACATGGATATTCTCCAGATCCTCGCTCCATAATTGTAATACAAATATGACAAATACAAGATCAATGGACAGGGCGAAAACCTGATGTCACTGCATTTATCACCAAAGGTCACGATGAATAAATATAGCTGAACACCTTTTGTAGTACCTCAGCCTGACAAACCGCCACACACTTGCAAAAATTAAACCAATTTGATTTTTAAGTCCTGGGGCTAAGTCTATTCAGCCAGTCACATAAGTTTCCAAAAAGGGAGTAGGCCTACTAATAATGATTAAACACAGAAAACGAGGTATTGGCTGTCAAACATAAGCTAAGGAAAACCAATTTTTCATTCCCCAATACATAGTAACATACACTGATTTTTGCTTGGATGGCAGACATTGCGTCAGCCCAGTAGGCTTTTCAAGGGTCTATCTTCTTATTGGCTTTGTCACGCATGCCTAGAGTTGACTGGAAGCCCTCCTCTCTTCTGTGTTTTCCCCTTACTCCTTCTTCTATAGTCCCTCTCCATAGCTAGCGTTAGGCCTAAATTCAGATCTAAATTATGTAGATCTCTATAGGTTGAGGACACAATGCCAGACGATTATCGTCACTCCTCGATCTCGATGTCTCAGAGTCCAGTTCTGACTCACTCACAGATTCTGACCCACAATCATCATATTCGTCATCTTAAGTCTCCTCATCCGGTAAAATATGCCGACATGTACTGAGATTTTTTTTAAATGGACCGAAGGAGGAGGGTTAAACGACCGCGTTCTCAGACATTCTGGTGTATTTTTTGTAGAGCTAGACGTCTGCTAAGCGATTGTTTACGTTCTCACTTTATTAAGTGCTGTAGAAGTCGACTGTCGTTCTATTCACTTCCATAATTAAAATATACAAAAATGCCGAAAAATGCTCCAAAATGGCAAAAAATGCCAAAAAGTGCCAAAACGGCAAAATGTGTGGCAATCGTGCGTCAAGTGGGTAAAAATGCGGCTGCATTTTTCTCGGATCCCAGACTAATTAAGGTATAGAACACCAATGGGAGATCCAGAATGAACAATTGAGCAATGGTCACGTTGTTCATACTATTTGTTGTATTGCATACGACTTCACGGAAAATTTTATTTGTCCTGTCCTTTGATCAAATTATGTAACTAATGTAACAGTTAAACATTAAGTTTAATTTTGTATTTTTGTTGTGTAAATTGTTAAAATGAAGAGTGCATAAAAGTGCTGGATATCAGACAGTGAGAGATACATCCTGTGTGGATAATTAGACAATAACACAGCATAATTATAAATTATTTAATTACATGTAATACTTACAGCATGTGAATGTATTTTTATGTTTTCATTTACATGTATGTGATACTTGGATCTAGTCTGACATTAGTGTCACTGCAATTGTTAATAGCAATTAATCACATAGTATGTATGCATATATACATATATATCATGCCCATTCAGAAAAGACTAGGTGATACCCCAACTCTTTAACTGTTGCATTTTTATTTTGAACATGAATTTTCTTGAACTTCCACATAAAATACACAATGTTATCATATAGCCTACATGTACATCCTAATACAGCAATTTGATAGCAGTGAAAGGAGTTTGAGAAATCAAACTAACAAATTGCTTTTTTTTTTAAATTTATTTTAGCGGTAATCGATACATGATGATACAGGATAATTATGTGTCGACTGAAAATACACAATTAGTCATCCTGTCATTAATTCAAGAAAATTTAGCTTTAGATATATAGCAAACAGCTGTAATTCATTATATCATTATAATGTTGCTCATTTTGCATTTTTGTTAATTGTTCAAACAGTGTATTGTGAAGTTATACATGTAGTTATAGACATTCACATTGTTAACTAACATATTTAAATTCACACTTTGTGTTATGGTTCGTTCTTGATTCCAGATTTATCCCTGATAAAACATCTCTGCCAAATATCATTGATTTCCCCATCAGAGACACAAATGGCCATCAGTTGTTGGATTGTGGATTTGCCCCAGTGAGGTGACTGGATAGAGCCAAGAAACATCTGACAATCTGAATACATATTACATAGCACATGGGATATGTCATATCATATATCAATTAATATCTACACTTGGTTGTGGTGGGCATAAGATTAAGATTTGTCCATTTTGGTGCCATCACTATAATTACAATCTTAACGGCACAAGTCATTTTCAGCATTTTGTTATTTTTTTTTATAGGCCAACATACATGTATTTGGTGAATTATGCCATTATAAGCCTGATGAATTAACACACATTTCTGCTAACGTCTTTTTTTTATGACATTCTTTGATGGCTTCTATGCAGAGGAATGCCATAAGACATCAGTTGAATTTTGGTGTAAGTCTGACTTCTGCTGTTTTTGTAGAGTAGTGAAAATGTGTCATGCAACTGAGTGAAATTAGAGGCAATGTCAAAATTTTTTGTGTATTGAAATGGAAATGAAGATACTTGGATTTGGAGCAAGAAATTATTTGGCTAGCTCTCTTGAATGCTGAGATATTTACATTGAAAGTTAACTCTTGTCACCTCGTGGTCACTGAAATCTGATTTTTCAACTCAGTATGTCCAGTTTTGACATTCTTCTCATGTTCGTAACATGCATATGTGGTCCATATTTTCCAATGTTTTCTCTGAGAAACTAGTTTACTATAGAACTGTGATCTAGATATTAGGTATCAGAAAGTCATATACATTTATGTGTCATATGGTTCAGGTACATTACAAGTTTATCTTACATTCTCTCAGCAATCAGATATAGAACTACCTCACTTTTTGACGTATGTATTTTGCACTGTTAGTGTTCAAAGCCAGTAAACAGCTGGATCATGTAACTAACCTTTTATACATTATTTTTTAGTTATTTTCTTCACTCACATTAATTAGCATGCGTATGCTTGAAATCCCAAAATTTTCAATGAATAAAGAAAAATGTAATTTCCAGAGTCCACTTTGTATGAACTTCTTAGTTTAAATATGCACCAGCTTTGTTGGAGAAAATTTTTCTTAAGTTTAAAGATTAAATAAGACCGTGCTTTGAACTTAGTTCTTCTCTTTATGAATTATTTACTTGCTTTTTTTTTTCCGTTATACATGTGCAACTCCCATGGTTTTGTTTGAAATAAAAATGCATGGAGGTACATTTGTATTTAGGTTGAACAAGTTTCAGTCTTATAGGAGGAATCTCTTCTTAAGTGAAAAAAAAAAAAAATACATGTAAGTAATGATCTGGTGGAAGTTTTTTTTTTTTTCCCAATATATTGACCTGTGCAACGTCATAGATGCTTATCTGTGATCTGAGAAAAATGCCATTTTCAAAGCCAAAAAAGTGCAGCTCACAAAATAAGATCTTTATAACATTTTCAGATAACAGTCTGCACAGCCCATTAGCGAGCATATATTATCATAGGTCTAATTACAGATAATAATACTAATAGGGTTAGTAATTGAGCTAAACACCTTAAAAATAAAAAAAAAGGCACTGCTGACATGGATAATCTCCAGATCCTCGCTCCATAATTGTAATACATACATGACAAATAAAAGATCAGTGGACAGGGCGAAAACCTGATGTCACTGCATTTACCATCAAAGGTGACAATGAACAAAGATGATATAGTATACCGGTAGCTGAACACCTTTTGTAGTATGTACCTCAGCTGACAAACCGCCACACACATGCAAAAATTAAACCAATTTAATCTTTAAGTCCTGGGGCTAAGTCTATTCAGCCAGTCCCATAAGTTTCCAAAAAGGATGTATTAATAATGATTATAAACAGAAAACAAGGTACATGTATTGCTTGTCAAACATAAGCTCCGTAAAATCAGTTTTTCTTTCCCCGATATAACATACTTTTTTGCTTGGATGGCAGCCACTGCGTCAGCCCAGTAGGTTTTCAAGGGTCATATCTTCATACTGGCTATGTTACGCAGGCCTAGAGTTGGAAGCCCTCATCTTTACTGTGTTTTCCCCTTACCCCTTCTTCTATAGTCCCTCTCCAAAGCTAGCAGTAGGCCCAAGTTCGGATCTAAATTATGTAGATCTATATACATGTATGTTGAGGACACAAAGCCAGACTTGATTATCATCACTCCTCGATCTCGATGTCTCAGAGTCCAGTTCTGGCTCACTCACAGATTCTGACCCACAATCATCATATTCTTCATGTTGTCTCTTCCTCTGTAAAGTATCCGTACATGTATTGAGATTTTTAAAAATTTGGACATGGGGGTGGGGGGTAAACGACAGTATTTCTCAGACATTCTGGTGTATTTTTTCTATAGCTAGACATCTGCTAAGCGATTGTTTACATTCTGACTTTATTAAGTGCTGTAGAGGTCGACTGTAGTTGCAGCATTAATTCGTGCCAGATAAGGAAAGTCTGCAAAAATTTAAAAATCAACAAAAGAATTACTATTCACTTCCATAATTAAAATATACAAAAATGCTGGAAAATGCTTTAAAACTTTTTTTTTAAAAATGCCAAAATGGCAAAAAGTGTGGCAATCATGCAGCAAGTGGGTAAAAGATATCCCATACTATTGCTGTCATTAAATACAAGCAGCCGCATTTTTCTCGGATCACAGGCTTATGTTTACACAAAAGTTTATTGAGAAGGTGAAATTTATGATTATGAAACAAATCCAAGAACGCTGCTGAAAAACACAAAATATAAGTAACACAGGTTTATTATAACTGGATCCAAGAAGTGCCATGTACAATCATTCACATTTTAGTATGTTCCTTTGTTTACTCTGTGTCGCAATGTGCTGTATTAGTTTTTGAGATTTACAGTTTACTTCTCTAGGCTCTATGTTCAGGTATACATGTATATGAAAGTTACCTAAAATAAAATTGAATCTCTATCTCAATGAATTTGTGTGATCTGACTGTAGTGTGCTGCAAAGGTTGTAGTATTTATGAGTGGGGAATTCTGTTAACTTGATATAATGTCAAAAAAAATTTTTTTAAAAAACAAAGTCCTGTACATGAAAAAGATGTTAGCTTACATTTCATCAGTTGTTGTTTTTTTTGTAACTGTATTTTGATATTATAGTCTGAAATTATTTTGTAGAGAAATTTATAGAAGGTTCAATAGAAGCTTATAGACTGGTGAAACAAAATTTCTCTCCACCGTACTTTTGTAAAAACACAACAAAACAGAGATATCATTATAAAAAGATCAATTTTATTTGGTACATTTGGGTCATGGAAGGATTCTATACAGGTGCTGTGCTAAAAGAGATCTGTATTCATTAAAAGAGATAAAAAACAATGCGACTGATCCATTTCTGTATACAATGGCATCATCTTACATTATACATGTGTACAATATTTCACCTGCAAACAGCTGACCACTCTAAGTGTAACTGAGTGCAGGAACAGCATACAGTGAATTGATGAGTGAAAACTAAATTTTAAGCTCACAAATATTCAAGGGCTGAGTAGTAACAGCGTTGAAATCACAGCATTTCTGTAGACTCATTATCTTTTCTTTCCTCAGATGACATCCAGTATATAAGTCATAATATAAAGATTAAAAAAAAAAAAAATTCAGGCCAAAATATTCACATCTCTGGCTAACGAAACAGATACAGTATAGTATATGATGAACAACTGAGCATGATTGTGAAAAGAGGATGGGGAATTGGAAAGCAGAAACACTCATTCGAAATTGAAGAAGACGGAGGTAAGCGAATTCCTAGACAAGATTTCTTGATATTTTCCCAGCACTAGCAAGTACTGCTACATGCTTACCAAGTTCCTTTCAATTATTTGGTTCATTGGTTTTGTAACATTACATTGTGAGCTGAATTAAACAGAATTCATTTGCATGGTTTAATATGATGTTACATGTAAATTTCAGTTTTTGTAACCATAATCTCTTAGAACAGTCTACAGAGACATGCCTAAAAATCCATAAAGCTCCTGAATCTTCTTTTTTACCTGTGACTCAAGTTATTCCCACTGTTCACAACTGTCATATGTAGATGATGGATGAAGTAACAAACGAATGCATCTTTCTTTGAAAATCTAGGACAATGCTTGATTGTACAGTCTGCAGTTTGAGCATGGGAATCAATGAGGTAGTGAAATAGCTTAGCTTTTGAAACAGAATTTCTCTGCAATAATACTTCTCACATAAATCTTCTAATAAATCTGGTGGCACATGAAAATTAAAGTCAACACAAACATAACATAAAAGTTTATTTACGTGCATGTGTTGGATAACTAACATCACAGCTTTATAAGTTTGAGAATAGTAAATTGTTTGTAGATTGAATGAGTGTCAAAATTCACTGTACACAATACTTAAGTAATAAGAATTAAGATGCATTGCACCACCAAAAACAGTGATATCATGTTTAACACCCATGGAGGGTACAGAAGGTTAACAAAAAGGCATTACAGATACATGAATGCTGGGAAAGATATTGTATTACTATTGCTGCCCATTAAATACAAGTGCATTTTTAAAATCAAAATCTCTTTCATGACCCATTTGAATATTTACACACTACATATCTCAAACAACTTTGTCAAATCAAGGAGACCACATGCATTTCTCATTACATCAAATCTTTTAAGCCTGATTTTGTTCATATGTCCCACTAATGTCCACGATCGAATTTGAACTGTGTAAGACCCTCATGTATATAATTATATGAATAGTGTATAAATTACCAGCCTGTAGTGGAATAAAATTTCTGATCATTTGTAAGAGCACATCTCTCTATATATTCTACCTCTGGGTGAATATGGTACAGTTCAGCGATTGATATTCTAGTAAGTAAGGCAATAAATTGTCAGTGATCACCTCTATATGCTTTAGAAAATATTTAAAATTGTCTAAGACATCAAAATGTTGTCTTTATATCTCCATTATTCATAAAATGTGTTTCTAATGACATGTCAGAAAGAGTCATAAATCTTCAGTCTCTCTGGAACAAAAAAAAAAAAGGGCAGTGGGGAGGGGGCATTTTTCTATGGAGTGCAAAGCATTAATGCAAAGAGTTTTCCATAAGAACTCTTTTTTTTTTTTTTTTACAGTATACCAATACCTAGCAGGAAGAAATGAACATGTAATTAAGATTATTTCTTGTATGTGTCAAATTCAGGCTCTGAAGGTTGATAATTACAAAATTATAATGTTGGCACTGACATATTCCTGAACTATTGAACTGTTCTAAAATAGCATAAACTCCATTATTTATATACAGCATTTAAACACAACAGTTGTATATTTATATTTCCAGTCGTACATGTCAACATTTTTAAATATAATTCAATCAACCTCCCAATGAAAAGGAAAAGAGAATGAACTATAAGACAAGAAATTTTAACAATCTAGTAACAGATCTGAAAAATAGTGTGAAAAGAACTAGGATGATAGATGAACAAACTGAAAGACATGAAAACAAAAACAAACAAAAAAATAATTGTGGATTAATCAATTTATCTATTCACGAGAGAAAGGAACAAGTAAGAAATGTGTTTACAATCAGGAATCTTTCTGTGGTGCCACTGATGAATCATCCATTCTCCGAACTTCTCTGTTGTATTTTTCTAGAAGAACCTGTAACAGAAAAGGAAGCAGTTATAAACATTCTCTCTCCCTTATTCATGATGGAAAGCTCATTTAGCCAACAGTGGCTAACATATCTGGTTCCAGGGGAAATGCAAACTACAATGTAATGTAATGAGATCAAATGAGACAAACTTTCTTTTGTCCTAAAAAAAAAAAAAAAAAATTCCAATCACAGTTGGTGAAACATGTATACATGTAAGAGATATTCATTCCATTCACATGCGTGTGGACAAAAACTGATCCCTTTGTTGTTTCAGGATATCCATGACTGATCCTGACACAGTATGTGATACAATGGATGTACTAAGTCAAATGACAAAAGGGTGTTTTATTTAAGGGGAAACGTGGGTAGAAAATCGATTTGAGTAAAAAGTACCATGTTTTTATTTCACCATAAAAAGATGCTAAGATCATTCCACTTTTGAAAAATATATGTTTTATATTGAACAAAATATCTGTAAATGGCTAAAGTGTGGTTTGGAAATACTCTAGTCCTCTTCAAAATTTTCAAGCATCACTTTTTTTTAGAAATTACTTTTTTCTAACAAATGTTGCACTTTTGTCTTCAGTTTTTCAAATTATTGCACTTCCAGCCTTCAAATTTGGCACACTTTATTTCTATCTATATATACAAAGAGCTGGCTACTTTCATATGGATACACGGAGCATTTAAAAAAAAAAAAAAAAATTTATAATAATGAGGGCCACTGTCAAAATCCTCAATAATTTTATATTGTCTGAGTACTAGGCAAAAGAAAGGAAAACGTCATTTACTCTTTTAGAAATATTTTAAAAAATAAAATATGTAAAATTTGATGTAAAGTCTAGGATGGCCACCATTCCTATGCCAACCATGAATTTTCTAGATTGTTTTCTCATGTGAATCATTTCTTAAGTTATATGACATTACAATCACACCCACTGCTTCATCTAACCAATATTAAAAAAAAAAAAAGTGATTTTTTTTATTATGGAACCTCCTTAAGACAATCAAAGTTCTCTCCCCTTGGGGTTGCAGAAGTTAATTTTGAATGTGAACATCTTGCTATACAAGAATTGTTACTAAATAATTTTAGTTTTTCAATGTATAATGTCATCTCTATTTTCACTGACACCATTAACTCTGTACATGAACAGTCTGACATTCAGGTCTCATTTCAACCAGTTAGGCAACTTTATGTTTTGAAACTGAGCCTCATTTGTACTATTGTAGTGTTGCATGGACAAAAGTTTATCCCACAGGGATTAGAAAGTTCATTTTAAATAAGAACCTTTGGGCAATTTATTCATATCCCAAAGAAAACTAAAAATACAACTAGCAACAAAGACATGAACAGTCGTGAAAAATGATTTTGATAAAGAGGAAATAATGAAATAAGCATACATGTGTCCTGATAGAGAAAAGCTTAAGACAGTGTTTTATATGTTTGAGACAGTGTATTTGCCTGAGACAGCTTACATCAAGTTCAGCGGTAAACTCCCAGGACACAGAAATCGGAACAAACTTTAAATAGTCACATCATACATGAGATCTGGCATAACTAACGAGGCTCACCTTTTTATATGCATTTTGATCTTTCCACAAGTCTGCAGCATGAGAATTCAGCGGACTGTCTATATTGGGCTCTGAAAAAGTTAGCATTGACCGAATTGATTACAAAGTAGGAAAGTCATGTGCACAAATTTAACACTGGCATTACAGCCATAATATTTATTACAATTTGATTCCATACTTTGAAATTAGATATACAGACAAAAAAAAGCGGGCTCTCAGGCGGACGGGTTCTTAGGCGAATTGAAAAGTTATGCAACCCATCTGACCACAGACTGTCTTCACTACTATAATTAGTTGATCCCTACAATTAGTTACAGATTTATCTATGCGAATAAATACAGCCTTCTTCCCTGTGTATGTTATAATTCAATGTAGCAATTCCTGATCTGTTTAACGTATAGTTAAATCAGTAGTGCTCAGCGCTTAAATGCTGTGCGAGTTTTCACATAATGGCATCATTGTTGAAAACATGATATTGCTATGCCATCCCGTGGATAATCGCACGAGTGATTCAGGTGTTTACAGACTGACCGAAGTAGCAAAACAGCTGACCAGTCAGGAGGCTAAACTTACACCTCCCTATCCACAAAGCCAATCAAGTGCTCTCCCACGTGTTGTCAAACAAAGAAATGGTTACGGGTTAGTCAACAACGTGGCCTGATTATGCAGTCATACATCAACCATCACTTCCATTCCTTTGTCTACCTGTTCCCTCCACCCCCGTCCCCATTTTACTGCACATCTGGTACTGTGGGTTTCTTTCAAGTGGACAGTATGATGTGGAATTATACCATAAGTACTCAGGTATCTTAGTGGGACACCGGGCTCTTAGGCGGATTTTTTTGTTTGGGAGCGCCCAGAGCGGGTTCTTAGAGGGGTAAATTATAGAAGAAAAATTCCGTTTCCCAGGAGTGGTGGGTTCTTAGGTGGACCGGGCTCTTAGGCGGAGACCACTGTATCTAACTCTAAATCCAAAGGGAGAGAAAAATTCAATTTTTTTATTTTGGTCATAGAGAAAAAGTACAAAATCTTGTACATTTTTCATGAATATTTGTAATGACTGTTAACTTTATTTTTACCTAAGAAGCTATCATGGAAAAAAAGTTAAGAGTAAGAAGTAAATTTGAGCATGCACAACTTCACTGTGATATTTTCCTAAAATTTTATCATTTATATGTTAACTGTCCTTAATGAGGGACATGACTGAATGATACCAAACCAGGGATGTCAAACTGTTTCGTCAAAAAAGTTGGAAATTTTGTGGTGACTTTCTATCAACAACTCTCACACGCCCACTCGACTGCATTTTGTCGGGTGTGAGGAATTTAGCACTATGAACTTCGATCACAATCTTCAAACAGCCACCGTACAACAGTCCAACTATCATCCGAGGTACCTATGAGGTTAACTCTTTTGTACTTCCGGTTCATTGTCGTCATTGTGCTAAATTTATATCACAAATTATTATAAAACTGTAATTGTCCCGTGGATTCAGTAAAAGTTGCCAGTTAAAAGTAGGAAAGTCAGTGACGAACAAAAAGTTGGAATTCCGACTAAAGTCGGAAGTTTGACACCCCTGCCGAATGTCTCGTGCCCAGGCCAAATGAGTCGATAGTTGATCGGTGTGATTTCAAGTTATGGCCATTTTTAACTATTTTCCGACTGAGATACCAAGTTTTCTTCTTTGTTTTTCACAAAACAAAAATTCAACCTTTTCAATCCTGAAAAGAAAAATGTGGCATCTGAGTCAGAAAGTAGTAAAAATGGCCATAACTCACGATCACCTGGCGCAACTTAACTCATATGCTCTGAGCGCGAGTCAAACAAATCTGCTGTAGAGCTAAAGTCGTGTTTGCTTTTAGTAGACTACATAACTTGATGGGGCATAACAATATTCCTGTTATTTATTTGTCTTTAAAAAACAATAAGAGTTTGGTTTGGCAACGTGATGATAGAGAACGTGGGTGGGGTACAAACAATGCAGTAAGTAAGGACAAAAAAGTGTTGACCAAAGTATTGTTATTCCAATCATGCTACTCATTTCTCAATCAGCACTGAAATTCCAAAGGGTTCAAGATTTAGGGTATGAAATCCTCTCAAGAAATCCAAGGAAAGGAATGATCACTGTGACCAGAAATTTCAGCTGTTATTATTATTGTTCTTACCTCCAAGCAGACTCTGTATGGACAACAATACTGTGCGAACATCATATAGTGCAGACCATTTCTCCTTCAGAATATCCAGGCAAATGTTGCCATGTGTGTCTACATTTGGATGGTAGCATGGGGTTTCAAACTTGACTTTCATAGCCTCGATAGGATAGTGGGCTGGAAATGTCATTGACAACTTGTAGGATAGACCTTCATATACCTGAGGCAAATAAGATTTTGAGTTGAATGGCAGGTATAGACCAAGAAAATCCATATTTGATGTAGCTAACTCTTTCTTTCCTGCTAAACACACATTTTGGATTTAAGACGATCCTGTTGAAGTTGTAAGCCTGATTGCTGAGAGAAAGGCAAAAAAGCCTCCATAAAAAAGCTTTTATTATATCTACTCATCAAACTCAGTGAACAAATTTTCTTTTTCTGAAATTATTGAATTTGTCTTCTGTGATAGTACTGGAATCTGAAGAACCAGTTTTAATCATACAAACAAGCAGCTGCAGGACGAAGTGGATACTGAGATAGTGATGGAAGTCTTACAGTGAGACTTTAATCACTTCACTGCTAAAACAATGTGTGGTACATCAATATAATGGTCCTTCATGAGCTAAAATAAAAAAAAATAAAAAATACGTGGTACTTGTACAGTCATGATCAACTCATTCCAATCACCCCCCTTTTCATTTGTGACCCATGCTCAGACTTCTACTTGTTTATATATATGCAGTCTTTTGATAATTGACAGGTGATCTAATGATGAGAGCCCAGGTCATAGATCAAAGTATAATCCGCTTCTTCATGTAACAATTAGTAACATTGGGTAACAAAATGCTTTTGATTGTCTGTTAGATAGATAGAGGATGGGTGCTGGCTGGCTCATGCAGAGTGGGCAGGACTAAATGTGGGTGGAGATTATTAGTGGATGGAGCGGAGGAGATCGAGATTGACCTCATCACTGTAAATTAGCATAGTGATGAAGCGGTTAATTGTAATTCAGCAATAAAAATGAATCATAAAAAAAGGGTCATGTCATTTATGTAAACATGACAAGCCCATGTCTTTTTCCATGCAGATCACCTGCACAGATATCAGAACAAATTAAATTGTAAAACTTTTTCTACGAAACTCACCGTGCCTTTACCTCCCTCAATTGTTCCAATCCACTTGAATAAGTTGTCAGCATCTGGGAAGGCAGAAATTCCAGGACTTCCAGACATCTGTGAACATTCAAGCTGGTTAATAACTTTCTTCTGTTACTTTTATTAATTCAAATATATAATATATATAACACAAACAAAATTTATATTTACAGTTTGAGACAAAAATATGTTGTCAATAACAGATTTCAAAATTTCTAAATTGTGACAAGTGCTAATTCATGAAACATAGATTTCTGAATTAAGTTTTTAAGAATTGAAAATATTTGTGGCCAAAGGATGGGTACATCATTACTTTGTCTCTGAGAACAATGCCAAACTCAATGATTTCAAACTTTAACATTCTGTTGCTTTGACCCACTCTACCAACCTCAATATTGACCTAGTCAATGTTGTGTGTTATGAGGTCTCTAATTTCCTCCAATTTAACACATTAAACAACAAAGTTTAGGTGGATGTACTTACCATTAATGTGCGAAGCTCTTTTTGTAACCTGTTTTTAAAGAGAAAAGTTAAGATGATCAGTTTTCATCTTGTTGTAACAAACTGGACTAGTGGTAGGCCTACACTTCACTTCTAATGCTAAGGGGTGCTAAGGAGCTGATCTGCAGGATTCTCTATCAGTACTATCATCTAGCAGTTTAGCACTGAATGCTTTCACTGCCTCAATATCTCAGTCTCACTCTCCCTCTCTTACAGTCTGTAACTTATACTCACAGATATTTTCAAGAACATAGAGATCTAGATCTAACATAACTGATACATCCCTTTGAGACAGATTTAGATCCAGATAATACTGGTCCTCCGCCTCCATAAGTTTTCTCTGACTTTTCTCTTTTTCCTGTGTGAAATTCACTAACACTACAGATTTAGATCTCTAGATCTAGAGTCTAGATCCTATTTTCATGACTTTTTATCTTTTCGTCCACAGATCTGGATCTAGAGTTAGATGTCTAGATCTAAACAGAATCTAGATCTGGATCTAGAAAAGTCTAGAATCTAAAGTAAAGTCGTGTCATGATTGTCATGAAATAGGCCTGTCCCTCTATTTCAGTGAAAATCAACTTTTTCCTTCCAGTGTCCAATGCCACAAAATAGAACTCGTCAAAAAGCATTTTTACAGACTTAATAGATCTAGATCTATCTATATGGTGGGACCTGTTTCTTGATCTAGGTTCTTGATTGGAGCTCTCGGTCTTGGAAGATCTCTCGATTTCTAATTCAGTCTCTAAAAACTTTAGATTTATAGTCTAGCAGTCTAGGTTAGACGGCAGACGGCTAGGGCAGGATCCTTCTTGGTGATGACAGATCAAGATTACCTTTTTGAGACACTCGATGCACCTTGTGAAGATTCAACCTTGGATTCCGCCATTCTGTATAATAATGATTCAAACGATTCTATAGTTTTCAGTAGGTCTTGTCAGTTTGGAATAATTTTCATAGATTGTGGGTGCAGCACTTGTTGAATGTTCTTTTGAAAGTTGTGAGATAAACTCTCTGGCTTGTCGTGACCAATAAACAGCTACTTCCGCTTCAACTCTGAACCAATGGATGATTCATGATATGGACCATAATATAACTGGTCCTTAATTTTTTAAAACCAAAGAACTATGGTCCCTTAGCTTCGCTCACAAAACTTTCTGGTCGTGAAGTTTTGCTGAAGAAAACATGTATGTAATTAATTTATGATAAATGTATTTTGTATAAGAAAGAACAGTGATAATTCTGGGATCCACTGAATTAGTGTCTGTTATTTTGACAGTAAGATTTATTGCAATAGGGCCTTGACATCTCTCAGCGTGCTGTAGTACGAAAAAAGTACTGTAGGTATTGACGAGTGCTTTATTATTAAAGGACAACATTTTTACTGTCGGAGGTGCAAATTTTCCAGATATACCTTTATGTGCGGCCCAAAAGAAAATCTTTTTTTCTCTCAGCTTTCCATCTTTTTATCAAAGTATCGACACTTTCTGTTTGTTGTTTTCATAATTAAAATAGATACTAAAAATAATTATTATATTTTTATCACGTAATTATTGCGAAAAAAAAAAAAATAATAATAATAATAAAAAAATAAATTTAAAAAAAAAATTTAAAAAAAAAAAATCTCTTGGCAGCAATTCACTGAACTGAAAGTGGACAGACATGCTAGAAATTATTCTTTTCGTTGTTTTGCTGTTATTGTTCTTTCACATTATCTTAATGTCCTCTTTTGCTGTTGCGGGCATTGATTTTGTCTCCTCACTTCATTTCTATGTTTTCATTGTTTGATTTTCCAGGACGAATTTCCTGCCTTAGATAGTTTATAGTTTAAAAAATTATTGTCTCCCCCCCCTCCCCCCACCATGGGTCCCTCCTCAGATCCTTCCTGTACTTCTTAGTATGGTCTCAGCAAAAGACATGGATTTACCATATGGAAGGTTAGATTTTTTTTCTTCTTTCTTTTCTCCTGAGATTTTTCTCCTCCATAAAAAACAAAAAAACAAAAAAAAAAAAAAAAATTAAAAAATCATTTAACATTACAGAAGCTCTTTATTTCTAGATTTAGTTCTATTAATCAGCACGATTTTAATCCGAGCTCACTCAGTATTAAACAAAACAAAACAACTGTTAATAATAATAGCAGGAACGAAATAGTGAGTTAATTACATTGCTTTCTAAACCATAATTGGCACAGAACCTTGATGCTCTCTCTCTCTCTCTCTCTCTCA
Source organism: Peronia verruculata (assembly GCA_038406235.1). Taxonomy (NCBI): domain Eukaryota; kingdom Metazoa; phylum Mollusca; class Gastropoda; order Systellommatophora; family Onchidiidae; genus Peronia; species Peronia verruculata. The sequence continues at coordinate 51 of JBCAUA010473901.1, read as the reverse complement.
CACACACACACACACACACACACACACACACACACACACACACACACACAC
>JBCAUA010473791.1:0-17315 GCA_038406235.1 Peronia verruculata | reverse complement strand
GGATTAAAGATTAAAGCTATGATACAGAGAACAACAGACGAAACTAGAACTGTGTGGCTGTTCATTCTCAGAGACAGATTACAAAGGCTTGTTATCTTCAAGTGATGCCTGGTTTTTTGTTTGTAATATGATGTCTGCGGACGGATTCAAAATTGGAAGCAAAGATCTGAGTAATCTGTAAAAATTATGTATAAAAATCCAGTACTATTTCTGCTAGAAAGATCAGATTTTGACGACTGAGGTATACTGATGTAAAGAGTCTGCATTATAGACGGACAAAATAGTTTGGATCTTCAGAATTCCCCAGACACATCTACAAGTTAAAGACTCGGAAGACGCCAAAATATAGGGACTAAAGCTAGTGAGGAACAGCAAAAGTGCTATACTGTGTCAGGTAGAGTATTTTTCACTGCAGTCCATTCCGTTCCATCCATGACCTCAAACTGCAAACCCTACTTTCTAATGCAAACTCCTTTTCAAGGTGTTTCAAGAGCTATGCCTTTGATCTTTTGATAAAATAAAAAAAAAGTCTTGTAAATCTAAGGCAAAGCAATTCCGACAGGATATTCAGGTACATGGTCCTATTCATTTTTTGGTATTAAATGCTTGTTTACATAAACTACAGCTGTTTGTGATGTTGCATCCGTTTAAATTTTCTTTTTCCGGGTATGAATTAAAATGTTGGCTCAAGCTAAAACAAGATATGAACTCTATATTTAATTCAAATCCCATGTTCTAGCCAACAACATTAATGGAGACAGTGTATGATTTTTTTGTCTTTTGCTGACACTGTCTAGATAACTGTGGACAGAATGACGTGGATTAACTGCTTAAGTTTGTGCGATGAGATACTCCTGCAATCTTTTGCTCGAGGGTAAGGGAGATACAAAACAAACACCAGCAAAAGCCCACTCATGAACAGGTTTGGGGATGGAAATAAAATTTACGTAGAAAACTTAGCACCGCTCCAGGATCATGTTGACGACAAAATTATAATTATCACAAATCTTCTGGGTCGTCGGTCCTGAGCGACTGTTGGATGTGATGCATACGAGAGAGAGAAAAAGGGGGAGAAAGAGATAAGAAGAAGAAGAAGAAGAAAAGGGTACAGGCGGCTAGGCAGGAGGAGGGACGAGGGAAGGGTGGGAGTTGGTAGGAGGGGAGAAAAAAAAAAAAAAGTATAGAACAGAACGAAAGACAAGAAAACAAAATGGGAACAAGCTTAAACTCCAAAATCCTCCCGCCCACACGTTTTGTCATACTTCAAAACAAATTCATATCCATCCTTTTAAGTTGTCAGAAATTGGCAATATATGCGAGTAAATTAAATCCAAACTTGGCAACACTCTGCATGATTTTGCCATCTTTGGGGGGCCCAAATTCATAACTCAGCAAAACCAAACACCACCCACTTCTTCGTTTAACATTCGGCAACAGGTAGATCTATGCCAAAGTGGATTCAAGCGTGCAGATAAAAGAAGAACTCCTTCATAACACCTACAGTATTAAATGTTCTACCATGGCCGTTTGTTTACTTTCCAAAATGTGAATGCATCACATGGAAAGAAGAGATCTGTGCACTGAAGCAGAGAAGGAGGAGGAGAAAAAGAAAGAAAAGGAGTAGCAGGGATGTTAAGTGAGTGTGTGTGTGGGGGGGGGGGGAGGGGGGGGGGAGGGAAGGGCTTGACAGAGCTCAGGTATTGAAGATCTGAAGGTATGTCAGAGAAGAGATAATGTGTTGCAGCTGCACGCACTTGCAAATACCTGGAAGGTGTCAGGAGAGGCAGCAGTGAATGGTGCAATTATTATCATCTGCAGATGTTGTTGTTGCTGTTTGTTGTTGTTGCTGTTGTTGTTGATGATGATGATGATGATGACGATATTATAACTATGGCTGCTGCTGCTAATACCTTACTGTTGTAAGCAGAACCGTGCCAGCTCGTTTCGTCGACTGAGTTTTGTTAGCTTCATTATTACCATGCGTGGTTCACTTTTCATCCTCAGCAAGCACTGAGAGCTTGGCCTTTATGTATCCATATAATAACACATAGGTGCAACACTCGACGTATTCTTTTCACAATTCACGATAGACTAAATCACTGGAAAACATACAGACATCCTTCAAGAGTCTTGGGTAATGCTTTCTTTCTTCTTTATTTACTTTGCTTTACTTTTCCGCGTTCTTGTTCTATCAATTCAATCTATCTATTTGAGCTCGTATTTTATTAATCAGCGCCGGCGGCAGCCACATTCTGGATTAAGAGACATATCCCGCTGACAGCTTATACACTGTACTAGTGTACTGTCTACTGCCTAGATTCATCATCTCCCTCTATTTCTCTCTTCTCCACCTTCAAATCAACCAACACCTGGAGGAGACAGACATATTGAAGAGTATGTAGAACAGATGGGCCCAGGTGTGGCTTACACATCAAGGCATCATGCCACACCACACGCCCCATCCGCATGGTGCCCAGTAGCAAGATAGACTATCTCTTGGCACGACCCGAAACCATCGTACAGTACCTATAGACAGATTGCCTGTGTATCTATCAGATAAAAACCAGTTCTCAGGAATATGTCTCTCGTAAAGAGATATCAAACTAGCTCTCGGGAATGTGTTTCTCATGAAGACATACCCATTGGAACCTCACCCCCCAAACACACACAGTGGACTGAGGAACTGAGGAGTGAAACGTCTTGAACAGAAAATTATGACTATCCACCATCGTATTATTCATTCCAAGGTCCTGTGAATCACTCCTGACATTAACTCTCTGCTTCCCAAAAAGAGAATGCTTATATAACACTAAAGCAATGTTAGATATCAGCGTCCCTATGGCGAGAGAGCATAGTGGTTAAATACATGCACTGGCTGTCCGCGACAGTATCCACTTCCTTTGTGGTCATTTCTTCAGGTACAAGAAATCTACTGCACTACTCATCTGCGCTCAGCAGCATTACTGAGTTACAGCATAAGTAAAGTTGTCACGTTGGGCTGTTGAGAGTTGAATCTTGTTTTCACTGTAAAGGTCATAATATCTGTTTCAATTTCTAGGCCGCGCACAATGGATATCCGGACAAATCACGACATTCAAATTTGCTATGTTGCTGTTGTTTTTGCTGTTTGTGTGGATGTGTTTGCGCACATATGAATCTATATGATGACTGTGTGTGTTAGTTTCGTTTCTTTGCTACTTTTCATGTGCTACTGCGGGGCACCAAATCCACAGTAACACTAAAAGCTTTAACGAGATCCGCTAGAGAGCAAAAATTCAATCTTTTTATTAAAATTGATTATCAAGAAATGACAACACACAGGTCTACATGACAAAATAAGATGACAGCTTTCTCGTTAGGCATTTTGCGATATCGAAAAGTATGGTGTAATTCCAAATGCAAAATATAAATCAGCGACGTATTGAGCAGATCGGCCTTTTGACGCTTTTGGGGTTAATTTCCAAAACATGTGGCACAGGTATTCTGCATAACAATCCACGGCAATACAAATCATCCTCCTTAACATCCTAGGGAGACTTGTTTAACCAAACTTTCGTCGGCTTTGCACGGCATGTGCTGTGAAATGGCAGTGTTTTGATGTAAAGGGATAGACAAATATAAAGCAACTAGTGCGTAAAATCCGAAAAAAAGTAAGGCTCGCATTACAGGCACTACTTGTTTCTACTACAGTTAAGTATAAAATTAACTCTCATCTTTTTTCTGCTGTCGTCTCGATGCAACTATATAGAGTCAGTTTGAATAATGTTGAGAGTTTTGCCCACACATGAGGATCGCCAGGAAGATGACCTGGTGCAAATGCTTTCTTTTCCTATGTGTATGTTTGTTTGTCTATGACGCCGTTCCAAAAGCTATATCATCATTATTATGAGGGATATGCTGAAATTACAAATACATGTAATAGAAGATAGTTGATCATGAATACATAGACTAAAGGTTTGTTTTAATGCTTATGTAATGACAGTGACGGTGTTATGACAACAGATGGGCGCATCCTGGCACATCTGTCTCCTTTAACTGAGGTAGTACATGTAATTATATTCATTTTTACGGCTAACCTGATCGATTCGTCGAGGATAATTAGCACCGTGTCTATTAAACCTCAAGTAAAATAGCTAGAAACCATGACTCATGCATCTCGTCGAGGTCTTTGTAGTGTTGTTATTTTCCTTCATCACTTGTAGACAGAAGTCTACTCAGTGAACATGATAGCTAAATATCTTAAGACATTTAATGAGATCTTTGATAATACATGACTGTATACACATACAACTGCAACATCAGTAGACAATGATAGCCTGGCTAGATTCAAGGAATCTTAAAAGGCATATCGACCAATTCATGTCTTACAAAATGCCTGCGTTAAAGATATGCAGATACCACTTCCAGTGTAATTTCAAGAGGCAATAAAATTCCATAAATGTATTGACTGTCGTAATTTACACAGGCAATATGTGACCACATATGATAAATATATCATGCATCAAGTGAAATATAACACAAAGACATAACTGTATCGAGTTGCTTGTGACATCAGTTAAAGTCAATGACTTATCGATCGTAAGTAAGAAGAGAGTGTTATTGCTGCTAGAGCGAAAAAGCGCTAATAGACCTAATCACATCGTTTTTATTTTCAATCCATTACCGAGGATCATCTTGCTCCATAATTTGTGACGAGCTTTTGTTCTCTACGCACCTTGCTCTCGCATTAATCACTTCCCCACCCTCAGACTGTGTTGGAGCCCAACAAGAGAGCACTTAAGGCGGTCACGAGTTGCATGAGACAGTAAGACTATCTCGGCTTTCAGTGCGTGCCCGATTTGGCCGGAAGAGTTTTTTTTTGGGGGGGGGGGGAGGGAGAGGGGCAGAAATGTGGGGCTTGGAAATTTTGCCCCGATAGCGGCGTCTCGGCCTACTCTTCATCTGATTTTGAACTGGTTCTTGGACTTGCTATATTATTTGCCCTTATAGGAGAAGGCTTTTCGTCAGATGTAAAAGCCAGGGGACCGGTGGGTCACTGAAAAACCTGTCTTTGCCATCCTCCGAGTAGAAATCGAACCCGTAAAACACTTTCACATTGCCACTGAGGGGCAGGTGCAGAACTACTCAGCTACGGCGCCCTGGATGCGTGTGAGACAGACAACGTGACTTTTTTATCAGCTACCTCTTCTGTGCCTGTTGGTCACATCATTTCTTGGCTCATCCCCATGACAGCGCCGAGACAGGCCTGTTTATGATTGAGACACACCAAGAAACAACAATGGCCAACGGTTGGCACACATGCAGTTGCTGTGATTGCATGCAGCATGTGAGGAGTTGTGGCGTGTGGTGTTGGTGTTGTGCTTCGTGTCTTGGCAAAGGTTCCTCCCGTGTCTTTCTCTGTCTCTCTTGGCGTGTTACCTAAATATTTGTTCTCTGGAATGCACACAGGTATCCGAGGTCAGCACAGCCCTGAGGTCACCATGATCTCAGACTCTCTCTCTCTCTCTGCTTTCTTTCTCTCTCTTTCTCCGTCTCTCTTTCTGCTGTACCGATTCTCTCCTAGGGATATCGAGCTTTCTGTTTCTCCTTCAAGAGGTCACTATTACTATGTCAATGATTTCTCTGACATTTGCTGATAAAACTCAAAAAAATAAAAAAAATTAAAAAAAACGGTGATGTCGCCACTTTCATTTTTCTTGTCATACCAGAGTTTGAATTTACATCGTGCAAACCCTAAACAGGAATTAGCAATACAGAGATCTACTGTCACTTAACTTCAATTATGGACTAAAAACATCGTTTGGCTAGTGGTTCGCAGCGTTGGTGAGTAACTTCAAGTGTTCGTCTCTCAGCTCTTTTCGACTTGATCTCTTAACTGTCAACAAAATCCCTTAAAAATACCAGGACATAATAATATCTGGACAGTGAGAATCCAGTTTGGTTATATACGGGGAGGGTAGGTGGTGGTGGGGGGGGGCGACAGTTTAGCTTACCAGATGATACACTGTCGGCTTGCCATGGATATGATAGTAAGGAAATATAGTCTTAGTAAGAAATTCCACTCTACGGCACGAACGTGTGGGTATAAGTGTTTATGTATATGTGTGTGTGTGTGTGTGTTGGTGGGGGGGGGGGGTCATTGTGACCCACCATGACACCGAAATACCGAGTGGATTAAACAACCCATTACCGCCGATAACACACTCAGCGATGATTGATTCCAGCGGTTTACCAAGGGTCATTCACGATAAAGAAACGCCTGTCCAGGTTTTCGCATGCCCGACATACCCCCATTCTGGTTTTTATCCCACAACTGCTACGACCCCCTGTCCTGTACATTAAATTTGATGGGTACAATTCCCTCAGTCTTAGAAAGTTTCTTTTCTTTTATTTTGATTGATAACAATGCCATAATCTTTTTAGATACAGTAGTGGTCGGGACATGTAAAAATCTTACAGGCAAACAGAAAAAAAAAGCAAAATATTGTTCAGTATATTGCTGAATTGACTAATTACCCTCAGAAGATAGAATTTCACTAACGCTAGTTGTCTCCTTAAAGAAACATACTTTTCAACAACAACCGGACAAAAATGATAATAATAACAAATATCATTTTTTTTAAGGGAAAAAATGAAATGAATCGAAATAACAACAACAACAATAATAATAATAATAATAATGCACAAACCTAAACATAAAATATAGTTCCAAAAAAGAAACAAAATTAAAATGAAATAGTACTTATACAAAGAATCCACTTTTAAATATGTTAGACCTAATGAAACAAAGTCAACTACTAAACTTTGGGACCTGCAGTAAGGCTTGAGCGTCCCGTGATAAGGTGATGCCATCTTGAAGTTGACATCTTTCGTAATAACCACTGACTCAATAGGGTGGCTATAGAGGGGCCACTATTACACTGGTGGGCAAATACCCCGATGGTCATTCCCTCTCCAGACAAAATGACCGTCCCCACTCCATTGACTTACTCGATAAGATTGTTGGTAAATCCCCAGGACTAGTTCTAACACCGCAATGTGCGAGAAAGTCGCTTCATCAATCTGAATAAGCCTGTCTGTCTGTCATTGATACGTCTTACTATTTCTAGTTGGGTCATATTGCCCTTTCTTCTTCGCTGCACACTACGTGCATAATCTGCATTATTGTGCTCTCTGTGATTCTTTTGCTGACATGGCGGTGTTGTCGAAGTCGCTATATCACAATTGTTCTACGTATATTTTTATAGCCATGGCCGTGTTCTCTCTCTCTCTCTCTCTCTCTCTCTCTCTCTCTCTCTCTCTTTCTCTGTCTCTCTCTCCCTTTTTTTTAAAAATCAACATAACACAATGGTAGTAAATGCACCGGCAAAAGCAATTTAAAAAAATGTTCGTTTTGTTTCATTTTGTTTTCATGCATTAGAGCTTTCGGTTTTTGTTTTGCTTTTTGTTGTTTTCTTCGCCAATTTATTGTTATTTATTTATAAATCACGGAGCTATGCACAGATAGTGTTCCAGACAGAAGCGCATTTACGATCGCGCCATTGTCCAACATTGCTGATAATATGTGCCCCCTCCCCCCCCCCCCCTTTTCTTTTTCTCTTCACTTCCCCTCCCCCGCCTCCACATCTTTATTTTTTCCCCTTTCCCCCATCATTCCCTCATTAGTTGATGACATACAAAGCAAGTCCGCCGGCAAAATCGACCTTTCATGTACCCCTGAGCATGACGTTCTTATCGCAACCATCTACAGCGCACTGCTTTGATACAGAAATAATATTCTCCCCTCCCCCCCTTCACTTCCCTTCCCCCACCCACCTTTGTCTCAATCTTCCCCATGAAGAGGATGATGATTGTAGTATCACACATTCACATGCATCCAACAATGGCATTTACAATGCATACACACAAAGCCACACACTATACCACGCAATAACTTGCTCCATTCGCCGGCAAATACTGCTCCGTTATCTCAGGCTGACAGCTATCATTCACAGCAGCGGTGGAACTTCCATGCAAATCAATGTTGTTGTTTTTTTTTTTTTCTTTAAATAGGTGTTTTAATTTTTTTACTTTTTTTATGGGGAGGGTGGGGGGAGCTGTGATGCATATTACATGACAAAATGTAGCGCAGATCATATGTCCTATGGGGGACAACACAGTGCCATAATCCTGCTAACGCTGTGTAAAACTCAAGAACTTTCTGATATTATTTGTTTAGGGCGCGCGACAAATTGAAAGACAAACATGGGCAAAAGGGGTCAAAAGCGTAAGGAGAGGAGGTGAAGTTCAGCGTGGATGATGAAGAACTGCCACTGAGAACAATGTACTATTCCCATTCACGACACGCCCTCACTTAAGACAAGGGAAGAGCTGTTTTTACAAGGTGGGTCTATAACGCTCTCTTAACCCTTGGAATCTGGGCATCGTTTTTAAAAGAAAATGATGGCACTAAACTTAATTAAAGTTATGACCATCTAATGTACGACCAGATGTGTTACATTATAATGCAGTTTTGTGGATTTACAACAGCGACCATAACCCAGCTTTTTAAAATTATTTTTAACTAAAACACGCTTTAAACACTAATAATAAAACTGGGGCAGATATGTTAAAACTAAACTTGTCCGGCAGAACAGCAATAGGGAACGATCATGTGCCCGGCAGGGGAGACACCTAGAATTTGTATGTCAGTTGGAGGGGGGATGAAAAGTACCTAAAAACAAATTGCACTATGCGTATGGTTTTCAGAACAAAAGGATGAAAAAAGAAGAAGAAGAAACATGTTGCTAGTGAAGGTATTGTTGATGTGGGTGGAAAATGGACAGGTCACCAGATTTCTGTCAGGTGATAAACTAATAGGTGCAAGCTCATTGTTTGCATGCACTCCACTCCACGTCCACGCCTCTAATGTAATTAGGCAGTCGTGTCGGGACAACGCCGGTATAGGTACGGTCGGTTCCATCAACTTAACAGGAGGGCAAAGTGTGTGTGTGTGTGTGTGTGTGTGTGTGTGTGTGTGTGTGTGTGTGTGTGTGTGTGTGTGTGTGTGTGTGTGTGTGTATGTGTGCGTGTGCGTATGTGTGCGTGTTTGTGTGTGCGCGCGTGCGTGTGTGCGTGTAGAGAGTGTGTGTGAGGGGGGAGGAGAGGAGGGGGGGGGATTACCATTTAAAGGCCTAGCATCAACCACCTCAATGGCAGCAACAATGAGACCACGGCATAGTTAATGATAATTACTTAGCCAAAAACATCAATAGCAGCAGGAAAAACAACAATAATAACAATACACTGAAAGCAAAACAAAACGAAACAAAAAACTGTTCCAATCTGTAAAGAACCGTGAATTCTTTCTTTTACAGTTTTTTTTTTTTTAGGTTCAGCAAAACAGTTTCGCATTCTCTGTCTATATTAATTGTCAAGTCTCAACACTAAAATTGTCTAAAATTGCTCTGCTGGTTCCTCAACTAGAAAATAATGTTACAATTGTTGTTTTTAATCACTTCTGTTATTAACATTACTGTCTCTTAAAAATTTTTTTTAAAAATCATTATTTTAGGAAGGAGAAGAAGGATGATACAGTCTGTGAAACATTTACACAACACACCCTGTCTGTACTGGTTACATGAACGCGAAATCGAGAGATGGATAATGTGGCAAAATGCATGGCAAATTTGCTGTCACCGAAGAGTCCACACGAGTAGACAGTATTTGAAAACCTGTCATCAATATCATCCACTCAGATATTCCCTATATCACAAGTATGTGTATAATTTCTATTATGTAAACTGACATGGCGTGCTTAGTTTCATATTGTGCTTTCGGTCGATTAATCGCAAGTTAAGCCTCTTCTGATTATGTTCGATACTTCAGTTAGTGTCAGGGGCTCCTTGCAATTCCCCAGTCATAGCCTTCAAGTTTCACACAAATTCCCTGGCAGCCGGATCTCTAGTGCCATGACCCCGTTCACACATACACATAGAGAAATTCTAGGAAAGAATTAAGGTGTGACAATTTCTCCTCTAGCTCTTTTCAGAATTTTGCCTGCCCACTTTTCAAACGTCGCGTACTTTCTCAGCACACAAACACTTGACTCTTGTGTTGAGGTGCATCAGTGTCCCTTCGCTTAAAGACAAATTAAAAACTGTGAAATGTACCGTACAATGGTGGTAAAGGACGATCTTATAAGGCGAACTAAGTCACACACAGACTTGCCAAAGAACAAATGAAAAGGACGCGGATCAGAGGAATCATGAATGACGCGAGCTAGACGGGAATGAATCTCATGTCTTTAGAATGACGCGTCACTTGTTGACGCCGGCGCTCTCCAGAAGCTGTTTCTGTTCTCGTTGTTCCCCACGGTTTGCGGTGACCTGCTACATTTTCACCCTCTTAAAAAATTACCTCGAGCTAGCCCCCATTGTGCGTGAACTAAATTTACTTCAGTCCCCAAACGAACTGCAATCGCGTGCCTGTATCAAATGCCTATCACCAACAAAATGGTAAAAAAAAAAATTCACCCATATTGCTATAAGTCATAGAAGTGATGTCGAGATATGTCGTGGCATCGTTGTCGTTCATCTTTAATTGACCAGATAATGCCAGACACTTTTTTGCTAGACAAATTATTTTGACAAACAGAAAACAATATGATTAGTCTTGGAATGATGGGCGATTCAGTTGTTGTTGTTGTTGTTTTCTTTTTTTAAAGTAACTTCCCTCAGATTCTGATAAACTTTTGGAAAACACACACACATCAAAAGAAGGTGACCCTTTGCATGTCGAGGTTGTAGGGCACTACATACTAGAGCGGCGGTAATAACAATGTTTCCGTTTTCGGCAACTTCTGTGTTATTTTCTTGAGTGATTCCTTTCACAGCTCAAGTATTGCGAAGGTACTTCATGCCCCTAGCTTTCGTGGGCGAGAGATCAACAAGATACAGGTAAGTTTTACCCACTCCCCGATTCAGACGGCAACAATAAGAGATGTAGAGATTATAATATTCATAGTTGTTAAGAATCTGTTGGCCTGGTTTAGGCACGGCTCTGAAAATAGTAAAACCACACAAAGACTCACCGTCTACGCAAACATACGACCAGCCCTCAGGAATGTAAGCACGAGTGGGCCCTACTTTTCTATTTTCCATTCATCATGAGATTTAAAAACCCCAGCCCATCCGTCCCTCACATCTATTCTCTTCTCCTTTTTCTTCTTTTTTTTTTTTTTACATAAGAATATTATGCTTTTGATGCGTTTAATTGTAACAACCTGACGGTTTCAAAGAAAGTTCTCGAGAACTTTTTCAGGCCTTTTGCTTACTCATCCATTGACAAAATTGGGCAAATACTCGCGTGCTACTGTAGGAGAGGCCGTGAATTACAAACACACTAGGTGCACACGGTGCATTGCATTACATATTGTGTACAGTGTTCAGTGCTCATTACACAGGGACAAGGAGGGCTAGAGCTAAGATCGGGGGAAAGCAAGACGAGGAGGATGGGGGATGGGGGGGGGGGGTGTTTCGACATAGAGAAATAACGTTGTATAGTCTTCAGTTTTTGTAGACGAAATTTTCCTAGCTCTGTAAATACTCAAGGTTGTGACAGCTGCTCGCCCAAACATACAATTGGTGAAAATTAGGAAATATTTCGTATAGCCAAGGCATTCCATGCAGTCTATTGATGCTTCGATGTGCCGCCGTCTGGGTAAATTTGCTTTACCAAACATTTAAATAATGCTATCGGCTCCACGTATCTAAGTAAGCTACGTGGCTTCTTAGAGAGCCAGTTTAAAAAAAAAAAACGCAAAAGAATAATATATATATATAATTATATTATTAATGCTTGCCTTTATCTTAAGGCAGTGATGAGGAAAATAGCATATCACACGAAATGCAATTTTAAATGACAGCTCATCGCGATAATATTGAAAAATTAAAATCATGTCGCTTAGCATAAGAAAAGCAGCATTCATTTAAATGAAAGGCTTCTACAATGAGTGAGTATGTATTCACTAGCTGTCTGAGTTACTCCTCACTGAGAACAGACTAACAGACAGACGGACAGACATACAGCAAAGTTCATGGGATGGATTAAAACAGCGACCACAACGATCATTACAAGAATCTCCTTACGCAAGTTACGGGGAGGGGAGGACAGTAAACAGGACCAGGTGGATTTAGCAGTGATTATGCGGGGAGGTTAGGGGAAGGGGGGAGGGAGGGAGGGAGCAAAGAAAACCGGAAATGAAAAACAACAACGCCAACAACAAAATAAAAGAAATCTGGTTAGTTCTAGAGTCCTTTGACAAAACACCATTTCCTTGAAAACTTCTGTATTGAGAACATCCAGATCCGGTAATGAGGTCTCTCTTTTGTTATCTAGTGAACAAAATGCACGTTTACGGAAATGGGGTGATGCAAAAGATAGTCTTTTCACTACTTGTGGAAAGTTATATTTGAACAGAGGACAAATAATAAAACTGCAGTGATAAATTTTTTTTTTTTTCCTATGTATATGAGACCAGAATCCTCCAGGCATCAACTAGTGGAGGATCAGTCGACCGCAAGGAGCTTATACTGGTCGACGGTCGGGTGCAAAGCGGTGAAATAGCGAGGCTGTGCAACAGTTTGGAACGTGTTTTGGAACGCGTGCCGGGTGTACACAGATCAAGCGAGGCGTTAAAGAAGGAGTTTTCTTCTTCCACTTTTTGTTCGCCTTGTATCGTTTCTTCATTCGCCACTTGAAAAAACCTGCTGATGTAGATGATATACACCACAAAGTCCTCAGACTATCTCTGGCTGTCTACTGGCTTGAAGAGACATGGCGGATCATGGGGCGTGGCCGGGGTATTCAAAGCGTGGGCGGTGCGGAATTGTCTTGTCAGGGGATTGCATGAGGTGGAAAGCTGTGCTAGAAACAGGTGTGTTCTGATAGGATTCTTCTATGTTTGCAAAGCAAAAAAAAACTGACTTGACATGTGGAGGAGGGAAAAAAAAAAAAAAGCCAAAAAGCAGAAATGGACTGAGAAAGACAGAACAATAGTGAAAATGAGGAACGACTGAACATAGGTGAGAGAGAGAGAGAGAGAGAGAGAGAAAGAGAGGGAGGGAGGGAGGGAATCGACTAATTACACTAAAACTCTAACTGAACAAAACTATCTTCACCAAATATAAATGGTTCGTGGTCCGTCGTGATGTTTTCCATTAACCCATAAGTTCTCTTTCAGTTTGCCGGTTAGTATCTACTGGAGCTCAGCCCAGAGCTATATTCAGATCACGACTCTTACAACTCCTTACGTTGTTTGCATTCATACCCCCCGTAAGCCAAGACTACCTAAGACCAGTAGTTGGTGACCTTTTTGATGAGTTTCTGTAAAAGCAAGCCACAAGCTTTTCCCCATACCAACTAGGGATTTTATGGTATTACTGTACGACAGAAAAGAAGTAACATCCATACTACTGAAGGCAGTCCGGCGGTTCAAGCTGTCTTCTACGCCAGTCACTAATTGACTTTGAATCCTCAACTCCATTTGGTCATAATCACATTTAAGCCATCATTATCATAAGGCCATGGCGGCACTTAGTCCACTTGGCAATGCATGTTTTATGATATCGTAAGTTTTTAAAAAGATCTGATACAAAGTCATTACTGTTGTCCTGAACATTCCACGTCCATGCACACACACTAACACACATACACACAAATCTTAACAAAAATAAGGATCAATAATTTCCCGGCTCGAAATGATCAATGCCATGCACAGGAATCAGTAGCTTAAAAAAGAAGAGAAAAAAATCCGGCGTCAGTCTAATTCCTGTCAGTCCGAGGTCTCACGGCAAATATGGAAGTCACCAGGCCCGCCTTGAGAGCTGTGTAAACTGTTTTGGTCAAATCTTGAAGTGAGTGTTTGCGTGCAATGTTTATCTTGTTCTCAGGGCGGGGGGCGACTGTTTCCCAACATATTTTACAATCAATCACCATTGCCCTCGTAATCACAGTCAGGCGTTCTCACGCCGACAGTCAAAGCAGACACAGGATGACACTCACAGAAGATCCCTTCTGCCTAAAACAGTTTTACAATCAATCACCCTCGCTCTACAATCGTAGTGAGGCTTCTGCGGCCGTTGAAGAAAAGAAGCGGAATGAAACTAAGAAAGAGCCTTGCAAGCATTTTCAAATGAGCTCGTGTAATTTCCCAAAACTTTTGTGGACTAAACCAGTCTAGGTTCCTAACATAGATGAAAATGCAATCTTGCTTCACAGTATCTGGGTAACACATTTTTTAGTCACTTGCGTAAGTGGTGCTGCATATATGCCACTGACTGTAGTGGAACAAACCCTGTTGTATCACTAGTGAAGTAAAGGACAATACACTATTGATATCAGACTTGGTAGATCCCAAAGTAGACATCTTTCATAAATCACTATGGACAGAGTACGTACATTCAGCGATCTTTAGCTTCAACACTGACAAAGAATGTGACTGCGACTACTAGATCTCACTCAGCCTGGATGGGCCCTGTTTGGTCGGTCATAAATCTCACACAATTCTCCTTCAAAACAGAGAGTGGATCTGACCCCTTTATCAAGCAAACCATGAATAAGCTGTAACAAAAAGGGAGTGGAGGCCCAAACCAAAAAAAAAGAAAAAAATAGTTCAGAGACCAGATTCATGAATTTGTGCCTCGCCATGTAAAGTGTGTCAAACAACATCGGATTATGGGGACAAATTCCTAGAGGATTTAGACGCCCTCCCTCTCCTGTCCTCGATCGCTGCCTATACTTAAGACGTAAACGTCTTTAGTCAGAGGGACTTCGTGAAAACTGATGCTCATTTCTTCTCTCCTGCGTTTCATAATTCATGTACCGTCGTCGACCCAGTTCTGTCATATCTATTCAAACCTATAGCATCAAAAGCACTATGAACATAATGTTATTTAAAATAAATGATCACTGAGGTCGACCCAGCCTAAGTGGAAATGAAACACCACAGCGTAGGGGGCGAGGGGAGGAAGGCGGGAACATTGTGGAGAAAAAGAAAGAGGGAGAATAATGGGTGTGATATTTGTTGATAAATCAGATATGCTTTGTTCACTATACTGTTCTGGACAGAATTACATCATGTTTGTTTAGCTATTTTCAAAGCAATTTCAAAACAGGATTACACTTTTCATACTATTACTGCCACTATGACTCTTCACATCTAAACAAACAGGTGAGACAATGCTTATAGTATAGGTTGGCTATTATCTCGTGCTACTACAATGCCTTTGTCTCATACACCTGCAAAGACTATGACACAGATCGTGCACCAATCAATACTGACCATTTACTGTCCAATGTAACATAATTATTTCACACACAGGTCGGGAGGACTTCACAAAACTTGGTGCATACCCTTCTACTCCAATTATACAATCAGTACAAACTATATCATGTTTAAAGATACAGGAATTCAGTACTGTCTTTGAACAAGGTTGCACAACATTTGATTTTCAAAGGCCATGTCTGTGAAAAGTACTGGGGCTGGAGATAATCTTTTTCTGGAAGGGGGGGGGGGGGGGGATGAGACATACTGTTTTGAAAACCTTCACATTCACCGTTACCGCCATTCCCACCAAGAAGGTAATGAGAGAAAAGGGTGGTCGGGGTGGGAGCCGGTTAGGGAAAGAAGAAGAGGCAGGGGGTCACGGCAACTAACACTAATTTAGACAAATGAGGGGAAGTCATTACCCAATTACAGTGGCCACTACTATAGGAAAGTGCCAGGACGTCATTATGTGAGACCTCTGAGAGAAACTTTGGCCCTTGAACACTCTGCAAATATAACTTGTCGTCCGTAGCTAGCCGGCCTGCTGGGCACAGAGAAAAATCTCTGCTGACTGTACTGCTGAGCCAGTGAGCATGCCGCTGGTTAACTCTTTCTGTTTAAGCGAGTTTGTCGACAGCTATTTCAGTCAGCGAGTATGCTACTAGTTAACTCTATCAGCGAGTATGTTATATGTACTAGATAAATCTATCTGCAAGCTAAACCCTATTAGCGAATATAATGCTCTTTAACTCTATCAGCAAATACATGTAATATGCTGCAAGTTCTCTATCAGCCAGTATGCCGCTGGTAATATCTTTAAACGACAAGTTCAAGTTCAAGCTTTTGCAGATCTTTCAGTCCATTAACTTAAGACTATACTATCTTAGCCGTACTTAAACGACCACGTTGCTATTCAACTTCTGTACTGAATAAGCTTTCACAGCTAAACTCTCTATCACATGAACTTACAATATATTATTCTGTATTTCCCCTGATAAGGTACTGAAAGTTAAACGCATATATTAGCAAACTCTCCCTCACGGCTGCAGGCAGCATTGCCGTGACCTGACTAATCCTTTTTGAATTTCATACTCATAGGCAGCTGATAGTTTACTTTTAACTGTTGAGTTTGACACCTGGATTGTAATACAGTGTTAACAGCTGGACCTGAGATTTGCAACGAGCACATAAAATGTGTGCCCTGAGCACACATTTCAGTTTGTCCGCATAGGGCTGAGCTCTGAACATAGACACTGATCTGCTGACACTGACAGCTGGAAATAGATGTGACTGTCACATGTTTGTGGAATTTCAAAATATCTTTCTGTTCCCTCCTTCCTTCTCTCTCTCTCTCTCTCTCCAGGGAATGGTGAATATTACAACCCTTTGTCCTCATTCCAGATGAATAATGACAAGGCTGTTCTTCTTCTTTAAAAATTTCTCTTTTCTCTCTCATCGCATGTAATGCATGATATAACCATTTGTATCCACTGCAGTTGAATACATACCTCTCTCTCTCTCTCTCTCTCTCGCTCGCTCGGTCGCTCTCTCTTCGGGCATAATATAACCATTTGCCTCCACTAACTACAGTTGAATACCAGAAGTCTCTTCCTCAACCCGAAAAAAAAAAAAAAAGGAATGGCATTTACGGAATGTGAATTTACTGACTAAGGCAAAGAAAAAATCACGCCCAACAAGAAATCGATCCATCAAGATCTTCACATCAAGAATGCCCCGTACTCGGATGGTCATCTTCTTACAGACAAACATCTTTATCCGGCCTGACAGTAATACCAAGTGCTTTTCTTTTTTTTCATGTTTTATTTTGATCCTTTATCTCACCAAACGCCATCAATCGCACCAAACGCTATCAAACACAGTCACCGAAATTTCAGATCCCCCTCTCTCACCACCTACCCACCCATCTAGCAACCTAATTATCTATCTATCTATCTATCTATCTATCTATCTATCTATCTATCTATCTATCTATCTATCTATCTATCTA
>JBCAUA010473680.1:6560-17316 GCA_038406235.1 Peronia verruculata | reverse complement strand
TTATCCATTTATCTTGCATATGTCATGTTTGTATTATAATTATGGAGTGAGGATCCTGAGATTAACATAGATAATGATTATCCATGTTAGTTGAGCTTTTAATTTTAAAATTTTAGAGTTTAATTACTGTAATTACTATTCCTATTATCTGTCATTAAATATATGACAATAAGTGCTTGCTAATGAGCTGTACAGACTGTTTTAAAAATTATTAAAACTTGTAATTTGTGAGTTGCAGTTTTTAGCATTTTTTTCAGCATTTTTTGACGTTGATGGCATTTTTTTCAGCATTTTTTTCAGCATTTTTTGGGGCATTTTTTTGGCTTTGAAAATGGCATTTTTCTCGGATCCCAGGACTATGAGATAATTACTAACAAAAGAGTTATCTGTACTGAAAGACAATCAGCAAGAAGAAGCCACTTCCCACATTCATCTTCATAAGCACAGTAATTCTCAACTTTAACAACTCATTGTAAGAAAATAGATAATCTATTGGTCCAATATTCATTTCAATTTAACTTAATTATAGTGATAGGACTTGTCCATCCTTTGCATTTCTTTAATTTGGAACCATTGGACCAACCAATGTAACTTAGTTTGACAGAGCATGGATAGAAAACCTAATTCTGTTCTGATGGGGTGATTGAGAGTCTATTAATGTCATGGTCTGACTTTCTCTCTATCAAAGCAGAGCATAGTCTACCAGTACCTTTGGCATTTCCAACAACATCGCGATTCTTTGGGGGTCCACCCCCTCCTCTCCCCCGCCTGCCTCGTGCACCCTGAGATTGCCGTCGCTGTTCAGCTTGTTCCCTCAGCTTGGCTGGGTTGGCCACAAATTCATCTTTCGCTCCCTATGGTTTAAAGCAAAGAGATAAATGGCAAAGTTACGTATAAAAGATACAGCTGTCTGTAGATGATAGTTACTAGCATGCAAGACTGGACACAAACTCATCAGTTGATCTCTGGGGTTTTAAAGACAAAATGGCAGTGTTCATGACTGAAACTTCCTCCAAGCTGCTGAAAGACAGAAAACTTCAATGGCAATATTGAGCAGTGCAGATGCAAAATGGGATCAGATTCAAACTTTGAGACGACTGGAGTCTTCCACAACAAATCTTCTGTGTTTACAACTGTTCTTTAGTGGAATAGTTAAAACTCAGGACTAAACACATGATCCGTAACCTTGAAAATATTAAAAATAATTGGACAGCTGCTGTCGTTATCCCTCAAGTCTTTACCGTACATGATTTATGATGGAAAGTTTATCTTCAAGTTTTTACGATTCCTGTAATGGCAAAGCTGTACTAATTTTTATGTATTCACAGTTGATATGTAGAACAAGGAAATGATGCTTAGCCAGCTGTAGCCTTTTGCCTGATTTCAATAAAAGAAATTATAAAAATAAGATCACATGAATCTACTAAAATCTCCTACCTGACCACTTCTGTCATCTTCTTCTTCTTCATCATCATCATTGCCATCATCTCCTTTGTCACCTTTGGCCTTCTTTCTCTCCAGATCCATTAGAACACGTGGCAAAACTCTGTAGACAAAACAAAAATAACTCTAACAATGACATAAACTGACCCCCAGTGCTGGCAGACCGCTGGCTACATCAGGATCAGATAGGCCTGAAAAAATCCTATAGGTCCTTTATTCAAAAACTGATAAAAACATTGGTGTATCAATGTCGCTCTTGACACAGATTTCTCAAGAAAAAACAAAAAGGAGCTTTCAGCATTTTTCACCAATTCAAAAAATATTAAGGAGGAATATCTAACACCTCAATCTTGGGTAAGAAGAGGGCTTAGTTATTCCATTTTGAAAATTGCCACCATGAGACCAAATGTCCTCAGAGCCCCACACAAACAAAAACATCCATGATGGGCATGAATAATAATAGGAAAACAAACAAACGAATAAAAAGAGTTAAAGGAAAAAGAAATTGTTTGAAGCTGAGCAGACAAACTGTGATCTAAAAGATACAAGACGTAGAAAAAACTCTCCAAATGTTAATTTAGAAACAGTATCTTTGTATGCTCCTGAAACTTAAGCCAGTACTGCAACATGGCATACTGATCAAAACTCCAAACCTTCACAACTACTCCTTAAGAAATATTCTCACATTTGGAGAGTATGTTCAAACAAAGGCTGAAGAGCTATGGAAAAGGGTCCAAACAGAAACGTTACAGAGGAAGAAATTGGAAACAGAAGGAAAAGACAGAGAGGCTAAACTCTGAAGAAGTCAAGTAATGAAAAGAGAGAGACCTGAGGATGGAATCAAAAAAAAAAAAAAAACAGGACAAGATGCAGAACCAAAGATCTTGGAGTGAAATAACAAAACTGTCATGTGAAATCGTTGGGAAGAGATTTTCTCTAAACTGTGACAGGCAATGATCATTATTCGTTAAGACATCATTGCCAAGATGAAGATAGGACCTACAACAGAATTAGAGAATTTGAACTGTGCCATTATTATCCAATTTTCTAACATACTGCACTGAATTCTGTGGAGCATTGCTTGTTTCTTTTGGCACGTTGATAGTTACCATTTGACATCTCTATAACATGAAGTGCATGATGGATGATGTCACGATAAAAGATTTACAGAAAATTTACCAGTTGGGTTAATTTGATGCCATGTATTTCTGAAGGAATGGATATAATGGATCAGATGCTGTAAACTTTCATATTAGATTTACAAGTTTTCACTCACGTTTTATTGGTCAGTTCATCGGCAGAGTCTGCATCATCAGCTCCGACAGCATGTGAGTCATATGTGTCATCGTACTCATCATCATACATCTGATCTACCTCGTACAATTCTGAAACACAGATAAACATCTGTAAATGCATGACGCTGACCCAGACAATATCAGTGCAAACGAAGAAAAGCTGCCACAAAATTGGGTTAGAAAGGATATGACAGGGTAACACATAAAAAGATAAGATCATTGAAGAAGAAGCCAGTAAAATTTGTTTATTATCAGAAAATGATGTTACCAAGTTGAGACATAATCCGACTCTATTGTGCCTTCTCAATAAGTAAAGGTATTCTATATGAAGAACTTTGGCACAATGTATTTGTAACACTACTGATGTGCTGCAAAATAAGGAAATCCAAGATGAATAGATATGTAGAACTGATCACTTATTCACAATTCCTCACCCTCTTTAGTGTCATAAATGCTGTCTTTATCCATGGAGCCGTAGGCCTCATAGGTGGCTCGAACTGCATCCACAATCTTCTTGTCATCTAGATCCACTTTCTTTTGCCTGTGGAGCAATTTCATCATCAGCTATATAATCATCATTATTATAACAGGTAGGGACTTCAGTTAAGAGTTTGAATATAGATCCTCCAAATGTCTTCAGAACCAGACTGAAATCAGTATTTCCTCTGAGCTTTATTTTTTTTTTTTAAAATGTATATTTGCAGTCTTTCATTCCTAACAATAAGAATATTTCAACTGTGAGTGTGTGCCCAGTATAGTTAAAAACATTTTGTATAAAACTTTGCTTAATTTTGAAAATCTGACTTGGTCAGTGGCAGTTCCAACTACTCTGCACCTGAGCTAAGCATTCATCAATGTGTTTATCATACACATGGGGGTTGTCAATTTTTGTAAATATTATCTGAGAAGGCTAGAAAATAGAGCTTTATTATCTAAAAAGATTGTTGAGCAAGCTGTAATTTTCTCGCCATTTCCATGAGGGGATTCAAACCCATGATATTTTCATTGGAATAGGACATCTAATCCATCAACCATGTGCTCCCTGACATAAACTGTATTGTACAATCCACATGTATGTCTACAGTGCAGCTGAATTCAAGCACATTCCTGAAAATGACAGTGACTCACTTTTTGCCAACATGAGCCTTCGACAAGTCCACACTTTTATTTCTGAAGACATCAAACTCATCGTTGTCAAACACATTCTTGCGAGAGTCCAGAATATCCTGGTAATCTGTCTGTCCGTCCCCTTCATTCACTTCTCGCTTTTGTCTGAAAGGAGAAAAAATATAATATCTTTTCAACAACAATCAAAATAAAACCAGCAGATGATAACTATACAGACACTCACTCCCTCGTGGCTCAAACAGTTTTACAGAACTGAAGTATTCTATAGCCACTCACAAATCACACTGGCATACAGCAAACCACAACCTAAGTCACACACAAACATTAGACACAGAAACATGGTCATATCAGACATGACATGGTGAGATCAGAGGCTTGTCAAACTGAGATAACCAAACTGAAAATCTGTTGTTTTTTTTTTGTAATTGTGTGAATTAATAACATAATGGTACATATTTTTGGGTCAAAACAAATGCTATGTCTGTCTAAAGTTGTACCTCACAGTTTGCTGAATTTTATGGAGTAAAAGTCCAAATTTTTGCAAATACTGCAATTTACTGACATGTGCTAAATGATTATCAATAAGGAGTAACAAAATTGATCAGCCATGTTCTCACAAAGTTCAGCCAAGGCAATATTTAGCTACCAACACCTCATCCTCTACTCCAGGAAAACCAAAGATTTGTTTTTTCAACAGAAATAAATAAGCTTTAATGTGATAACAGTAACTCTGTATGTTCAAAAGCTGATCAGTACCTGATTTCCTTGTGCTGTGTATTATAATAGGATTATCATTATCATGGTATTTACTGAAAGCGAACACCTGGATGCTTGAGGGTGATGAAAACATCATTTTTAATTTTATTGTCACTATCACCACAATGATTATATTTACTACACGTACATGACACACCATGGTACCACATACATACATAAGGAACCTAAAAATATCAATCATCACAATCATAGTGACTTAAATTTTATCATGTAACGTCTTGAATTTCACGTGACATTTCTTTAGTTAGTAAATTAAAATAAGAAAACATACAAAAATATGACAGTGAACACAAAATTTCCATAAAAAGATGACAATGACTGTCCTTATGAAAATTTGATTTTGATTACAGTAAATGTGACATGACTGCAAAATGCATCAGGTAAAATTTTCAGTCATAGATCTACTTAAGTTAGAGAAAAGGAGAATGGGAGTACTTTACTCGGTGACAAAATTACTCAGCTACAACTCTTCTGTGCCAAAATATTTTAGTTCAATGATATCTCCTCTAACTCCCGGGTCAATATAATCTGATCTGACAGACAAAAAACACTTTTGACATCTGGGTCATTCCGCCCAACAGCATGACATATTTACTCCTACCAAACTTACAATATACATTATACATGCAATAGGATACCACAGCCACCTGGGAAAGATCGGAGCATTACAATTACAAACAACACAATAATTGTCATTTTTTTCAAGACGATATTTCATGCAAGCACATGCTGTATGGTATCCTGAATAGGGTCCGAACAAGCAAAAAAAAGTAACAACTGTCACAGTTCCACACTTAGTTTGACTAAGATTATCACAATACATATCCAAGCACATGTTAGGAGAGGGTAGCCAATCACACGTACCTGGGAAGATCTGGGCTGATGTCCAGTAAGGAAGGCGGTAGTTTATCCTCCAGAATACAGGACACCACTTTCTCCTCGTCCCAGTCCAGCTCCTCCAGGGCCAACTGTGACACCATGTCAAACACAGCACAGTTTACTGTTACATCTCTTTACACTACAATACACTGGACATGTGCACTGCAAAGTTATATTGGTCTGAATTTGAATTTTTTTTTTTTTTCTTTTTCATCTTAATATGTGAAATGGCCAGGAGTAACCATCAAAACTGTTCAAGGGTTTAAAATAATTATACCTTCTGTTTTTTTTTTTTTTTCATTCAGGTTTGTCTTTCTAGTAAAAATGAATGTGCAGAAAAATTACTGAGAGACAAAATGTTCATTTCTCTTTGGTCTTTGTGACAAAAACTTTTAATCCTAATGAAATCCGTTATTTGAGAGGGACTTACCTCAATAAAACCTTCTCCTAAGTGGGGTAACAGGTCTTTGACACTGGTGATCAAGGACTCAATCTCTATCTCGCTAGGTCTGGGACAAGACATGGCACCTTCTCCCTGGGCAAACAAAACCATGATGGTGTGAGAGAAAGGAGAAAGAATATAACAAATTCAAAAAGCAAAAAAAAAAACCAAAAAAACAGAGTGTTTCTTAAATAGTGAAATATAAAGTGAAAATTTTTATTATTAGGTTAAAAAAGATAACAAGGGCATCTGGATATTCATAAATACAACATGTAATTATGGATTAAAAAACAAAACAAACAAATTATCTCGCATGTTGATCAATAAGGACAGGAATGGACTTTTATACAAAAACAGCACAAATAAAAAAAAAGTGACAGGGAAGAAAAAGGCAGGAAACTGCACAGTTTAACAGAAACAGAAAAAAATCGAATAGGTGTGAATAAATGCAGAACACAAAGCAATGAATAATACAAAACCGTACATGATGTGAGCAGACCCAAACAGTCCATTACAGCAAATGGGAGTAGCCTACATACTATTATGATTAATGCACTATATATTTAATGGATGCTCCTCACCTCACTCTGAGATTCCAACAACCAATTTCATATTGGCTGCTTCTTTTCTCTGGCACTGAACAGAATTAAGATACCACAAAAATTGACTGGGCTGACTTAAAGTGCGCAATAGTATATGACAAATATACAATTACTGAGTCACCACTGGATACTGAAAGGAGAGAGAAACTATAATGTTTACTGTGAAAATAATTGAGCTATTTCCCATGCCCGACTCCAGCCTAAAAAAAACAATGATCATTATTTGCCCCACTCCAACACATTATAACCAAACAACCTCAGCTATAACAGATAAACATTGTTCTTCACCCTGATCTTACATAGTCTTCAGTCTGGAATTCATCATTTCCTGAGTTATTCTTTGTCTTAGGCCTGGCTCCACCCCACTTGTCACCACCTGCAACACATGCTCCACCCACTTTGCCCACTCCACTTGCTGCTCCACTGAAGTCGACAGCTCCGTCAGGACTTGTCCTGCCTCCTGTGTTTGTGTCACCACGTGGAGATTTTCGGTGGCCAAAAGTGGCAAAGGCAGAGTTGATGGCTGACTGGATGTACTCAAACTGTGAGACATCGCTTGTACAATGTTAAGGCCTTTGCTTACAAACAACTCTTGCAACACACTAAAACATCCAGGCTATGTGTCAAACTCAAATGATCATTATTTTCAGATCATAAGCTTTTAGAAGATTTCTTTTTCAGCCCTTGTTGTAAGTTGAGGAAACAGCATTAATAAATGGTAAACATAGTGATGTCCGTAATTATTAACTCACTCAATGTCTTTATCGCCACTGTGGCGATGACAGGTCTGGCTACGTCTCAATGACGATATCACCAGAGTGGCAATCGCAACTTCTGTTTTTTTTTCTGACTTAATAGACGCTACCGTGTAGACAATGTTTACACCTTTAGATTTCGTAGTAATTTCCCTTTAATTTGAGACTGGTTGTAGCTCTTTAGCATCAGAGGGGTATTTTTGGTGATTTTTTTTTTCCGGGTCACTCACAAGTGTGACAATGGCTGCACCCAAATTTAGGTCCTTTTTGAAAATTCGTAATAAAAAAAATAATAAAGATGAAACAAAGCTGTTTTCTGCAGTACACAGTTAATTTAATAAAACACGAACACAGAAAATTTCATCAGTGTATCTTTTGTAGTTTAGTCACAGTGATTTTTTAGAAATACCATCAAAACGTTGGCAGTGAGGGAATAGCAGCTGAAAAATGGTTGACATTGAGTGAGTTAAAGATGAATTATATACCAGTGAATCATGATGTTATAGATGCAGTATTTACTTGTACATGTGCTAATCACAGGAGATCTGTTATTGTGTTTGAAAAAAAAAAAAAGCAGTGTAACATGTATGTGTATATATATACTCATAAAGATACATGCATAGATCTATGTTTCTTAACATCATAAAGAATTTAAGGAATCTCACTAGAGGTTGCGGGACTAAGTGCAGTGGAAGGGGGACTAATTCACCTTACTTCTTTATTACAGTATTCATATTCATGGGTAATCCTTCACACTATGAGGAGGGATTTATCATTTTGTGGGATAGGCTCATGTTATTTCTATTGCTCCAACTTCAGGAAATTACATGTATGTCACACATTCTTTTCCATGTCTTTTCAGTATTTAATTTGTCTTTCAAAATCCACAGTTGTTTTGTTTTTTTCATGTATAGATATAATATATATATAATATAATAATATATTATATATATATATATTTTTATTTTGTAGCTGTTGATCACTTTTAGACATTATCATCAGAAACTCAAAGATTTCTAACTCAGAGGTTGATCAGAGTCTAATGTTACATGTAATAACAAGATCAGAGAGACAATACGTGTACATGAAAATGCAAAGAGATCAAGGGGAACAAAAAAGTAAGTCAGATTTGGCTTGTTCAATAATTGTTGTCTATGAGATAACAAGAGAGATAGATATAACAATAATTATGTATTGTATACTATTACACAATGTTCACTGTGATTAAGTCCACATCAAGGAGCTTATACTTTTTATTACCAATAAATGTTATTACATTACAAACATCACCGTATCTTTTGTTTATGTTACATTGATTAACTGTAACATATTGGTTTCCACAGTGGACTGTCTGAATTCAGTACTTTTTCTTTGTATTTCTCTGTTCTTTTAGGGAAAACAAAATAGATGTTTCCTTTATGATAATTCTATGTTTGGAAGGTAACAATGTACAGAACTGAGATCACCTCCTGTGTTTCACTGCATATAATATTTTCTGTTCTATTTCAAAGAGACAATTTATACTCTTATAGATAATAGAAAAATTATATTTGCCAAGTCAATGCATGTCCTAATTTTATATGCCTGTTAAATTTTTAAAATATCAAAATTAAATACATGTAGTAGGTTGCAGATCAAATAAGAGACCCATTTTCATGGGAGATTTAGATTTGATATAATGTAATAATTTTGGAGAGGTGGGCTTTAAAAAGGCACCTGGCAATTTTGACACTGAAAACAGTTTTATAATTAATTGTCAGGCAATATCCCTGAAAATTGACATTCATTTTCCCATGCATACTCTAAGTGTGTTGCTGAAATAATAAGATGAGCCTTTTTTTGTTTTCTGCCTCATTCATAGACATGGAACAGTATTTTCACCCTTCATTTATATAAAGTTAATAGTTTTGTTCATTTGTTCTCTTTGATAATACTGTGATCTCTAGATGGGCCATTACTTCATAGTACATTGCAGTTCAATTTGCTTAGTATTTAGAACCATTTTGAATCATGGGCAAATGATTGCACTCATTTTTCAGAATGAAACAAGTTTATTTTTGTTTTAAAATGTTTGAATTTTAACACTTGTTTCTTATATTAATATTGTTACGTTTATGTGCAAAGGTTAAGAAATAGCACAGCAATTCAACTCTCAACCACTGAATAATTTATTAGTACCCTCTCTTTATAGAACTGTTGTGTCCGTGTGGCTTAACTCCACGGAAATGAACAAGAGAAGTTAGAAGTTACAATTATTTATCAAAATATTATTACTGTACTTCTTTATATGTTACACTAATTCAAAATGAATGAATCAGAATTTGGTGACAAATAAATTTTCAGTACAAAAAATTGGGTTATTATAGTTTTTATTGTGCCTATAAATAATGATCACCATTTTTATTTTTTTGTTTATCCTTATTTTTGCTTATTAATAATTACTTTTTTTATTCATTATTATATAATATACTAATGTTCAATCTATCTCTCTTTCTTTGCTTTTTTACTTGGCCCCAGCTGAAATACATGCATATAATACCACTTCCTAAAATGAATGTCACATTAATTAAACTTTTTTTTATTTTTAAGATTAATGGTAATGCATATGACAATATTAAGTAATAATACTGTATACATGTATCTATCTTTCTTTTTTTGAGCTTGAGTGTTTAATTATTTATTATGTATGGTGCCGAAATTATAGAACAATACGTGTACATTATAAATATTTTTTCTTTTTTCTTTTCCAGACATAGTAGAGATGCAATCTAATTTTTCTTATGCTCCGAGGGGGTCTCTGCTGTGGTAGATGGTTGGACTAATCTATAAATGCAGTTCTGTTTCTGCTCAAAAATGATTTTCCAAGGCAGATAATAATTTATTATATTACACATGTATACATGTGTTTATTCATCTCAGACTCGCACTTGTGACTTATATCACAGATGTATGTATTGCAATGAAATCTATATTTCACTCTTAGCATATCAAATCACTATGTTTGTAATCAGCATTGCGAGATAACTTTCCCGTAGGTTAAAAAGCGAAACTTATACCGTAATCAGCAAAAAAATTCAATTTGCACAAAACTCAATAGAGAGGACATCGAAGTAATGGTGGGCATTGACGCCTGTTCTGTATTTTCTATTAGATAAGCTGTAATTAAATATGTGTAAGATACTCTTGTAGAATTTCTTCTCTTTCACTTCCTTGAATCTGAACTGGTACATGTAATGGTATGCTCCCCAGCCAAAGTTCACTCACTTTTTTTTTTTCTTTTTAACAGTGGAAATCCCCACAAGGCTCATGTTGAATCCAGCAGTTGCTGTTAGTATTATCAATAGGGACAGCATAAAAAAAAATTGGCTACATTATCTTTCCCTCACCTTAATGTGAAATTTTGTTGAGTTTTGAGTGGGGGGGGGGGGGGGGGGG